>PVKA01032612.1:0-25137 GCA_004027165.1 Ctenomys sociabilis
CAAAGGAAGGGTTGTAGAAAGAAAAAATCATGATGTGTGTGTATAGACAGTACAGTTGGGATAGATAACGCTGTGCTTCTACATAATTCTATGAGAGGCAAGATCTGCACTAATGGTGGTTGGACAGGATATTATGTCAGCTTTTAGTGCTATGGTCATCCACTAGGTAAATAATTATTGAATCTTTGATATAATTCAGGTGTATAAAAACCTGTAAATATAATATCATGTATGCACCTTGTACAATACCAAAACGTTATGAAAACAGTTTGCAATGTATTATTTCATCCACTCTGTATGGTTATGGTGTTTTGAAACTGTCTGATTGACATTTGTATTTCAATAAAATAAAAATAAATGGAAAGAAAAAAAAAGAGAATAGGATACATGTGGCAAGGGAAACTGTATTTTTTTTTTTTTTTTTTTTTTTTTTTTGGTAGAACTGAGATTGAACTCAGGCCCTTGCACTTGCCATGCAAGTGCTTATTCTACTGAGCCATTTCCCCAGCCCCTAAGGGGAACTGTATTTGAACATGAAAATCTGTTCAGAAAAAGTGCCTAGGGAGCCATCCTAGGTGAGGGTTAGGATCAAGGTGGCCACTTCAAGAAGACCCTACCTTGGTCTTGTCATACAAAGCGTGGTTATCCAGCATCATTTTCCGTTCATGTGTGGCAAAGCGTCGGAGGTCTCTTTCAAACTGCTGGAAAGAGATAATTAAAATAATAAATTTTATCAGGCCCAGAGTGTCTTCTGTATGAGATGTTTAGAGTTATGTAAGGGCCTCTAGTGAGATAATTCTCTCTTCTACCAGTTCTCACAGTGATCTTCTCTAGGGCAAAGCTCTCTGATGGCGGAGCTCTATGCTCTGACAGCCAACAGAATATATACTTGTGAGTACAATGATATGATTTATTTTGTCCACAGCACTATTCCTTCGCAGATGGAAGACACACAATGGACATTTGTTGAACATTTGAGTGGCTAGTTCAAGCCCTGGGTCCAGAGTAAATGCTGGATACATACTTTTATTGTAGTCATGTGGCTTGGATTCTAGCTGAACTTGGTCCCTACTTGGCTATGCATTTCTTGACCAACTAGTTATTCAGCCTCTTTGAATCTTGGTTGGTCAAGGATGGAGGAGTATGTGATAAGGTTCCCCCTGGCTTCAGCATCCTCTCATACTGAGGTTCTGTGAAGTTCTCTGCCCTAGAACAATGGCTCTTAGGGTCTGGAGTGGACACTCAGGCTTCAGGTAGCAAAACCTGAAGCCTAAGACTGAGGAAAAGAGAATTTTGTGAATGAGGGCCATGAATAGCACCATTGTTGGGACTGGCTTTCCTGAGAGAAGGGTACACCTTTTGTTCTTTGCATGAAGACTCAGGAGAAAGCCTGAGATGGGCATGTCTGGCTATGGAGGGAACTACTTCCTATCGTAGCACAGTTAGCTGGGGCTGGAGGAGCAGATGGCCTCCATCGGAAGTTCTTAATAGTGGGTCAAGCTGGTGAAGCAGACTTCTGGTATGGTAATTATAAGTCTGAAAGTTCAGGGGCACTGTGCAGCCCGCCTCCTCCTCCTGTCTCCACCCCCGGCCACTCCCTTCCCCACTCCTAGCTCTTAGTGGGACACCAGCTGCTCAGATGGGGGCTGAGGTAACTGGAGAGGCTGGGAAGTGGAGGCAAACCGGGAAATGAGAGCAGCGAGGGGTGGCCCTAGCTCGCCAGCCTTGTGGGGTTTGGGTGAGAAATAGATTCCAGCACTCATCTGAAAAGGCCTTGGAAGCATCTCTCACAGACAGGAATGACAGGAATGTCTTACATTTGGAGCGTGATTGAACAGAGCAACGACCCTGGTGGAATTTAGATTCTAGAAGGGGACAACCCACTCAGAATAACAGAGTATATAGTTACGGGATGTGTTAAGGCATAAGTGCTATAGACTTAGTCATGTGGCTGTGGCAGGCCTCTGGAGTAGGCAGGGATGACTTAAAGGATGACATGGTAGAAGTGGAAATGGCTGCAGAATGGTAGAAAAGAGAGGAAAATTCATTTTTTCACACTTTAGCGGCTGATGGGCAGACTGCCACACAGATGCCATGTGGGAATTGAATTAACGCAAGAAAACTATTCTGGAATCCAGCAGTAGCTTGCATGGCGTGAGACTTACCAGACTGACCCACTCACCTCCTCACCAGGGCGCCCCAAGAGACTCCCAAGATTATGGGCATCTGGATTTGTGCCAATTCCCCACTGCTAGCTTGCCTCAGTCCTGCTGGCCTTTCCTGGTGGAATGCTGATCTGCATGTGCCCACTGCTCCCTGTTCAAAACCTCCACAAGAAGAGAAGCACAGAGGCAGCGGCGCTTAGAGGATGCTTGGAAAGAGTTCACCAGAGTCCACAGCTCTCAGCCATGGGAGGCAAGCGCAGCTGTACCCATCAAACATTCCAGTATCAGGGGTATTTAGAAAAAGAAGCAGGGGGCTGGGCAGATAGCTCAGCCACATAAGTGCCTGCCTGGCAAGCACAAGGTCCTGAGTTCAATCCCTGGAGCCAGAAAGAAAGAAAAAGAAAGAAAGAAAGAAGAAAGAAAGAAAGAAAGAAAGAAAGAAAGAAAGAAAGAAAGAAAGAAAGAAAGAAAGAAAGAAAGAAAGAAAGAAAAGAAAGAGAAGCAGGATTGCTTTAGGGTCCTGGTACTGCTCACAGCCTAGGCCTGACAAACAAGCCTCTTCGGGAAATGTTCCAGCCCCGACACACAGGCCTCAGTGAGGCGGCTGCCAGGCAGTGTTACTCAGTGCCCTCCTGGCCTCACTCTGCTTCCGCTCAGAGTCAAAGTCCAGCAAGGGAAATATTCTTAAGAGAGGGGTGGTGGATCAAGGCCCTGATGAAATTATTCAGAGAGCAGTGACTGAGTCAGGACTAGTGAGTCCTAGGAACGGAGATGAACTCAGGGCACTGGTCTTGTAGGAGTCCCAAACCAGGCACTGAGGGGACCTGGAGAGCAGTGACAGTCACAGGGGTTACAGTGCAATAGTTCTGACCAATGAGACCTCCGGCAGGAGCAGGCAGGGAAGCAGGGCTGTAGCAGGCCGTCTCCCCTACCCCAGACCCCACTGAGCTCTGTTCCCCTGTGGGCTCCCTCCCACCACTGTCCTCCAAATGCTGCTGAGCCTCGGGCCAGTGCAAGCTTCCCCCACTGTCCCCCAGATGCTGCTGAATTCCTCACAGGAGGGATGCTTTCCCCCAAGCCCTGACCACCACTAATGCATGTGCTTGAAAGAGACTCCATTGGTACAGAGAAAGGCTGGTGCAGGTGGAAAGCTGACCAGGAGCGGTGTGGTCAGTAAGGTTGGCACAGCCTGGTAGCCTGGAGTGGCAAAGAAAGAACATCTTCAGGGAGTAGCACACAGACATAAAGTGACAGAGACCAGGCGAGCCCCTCCAGAGGTCAGCGGAAGACTGCGCACGAGCCCAGGCCTGGTTGTCCCTCCCACCCCCATACAATTGAAGGTGTCCTGTCATGAGGCAGAAGCAAAAGCCTGCAGCCACTTGTGTCCACGGAACACAGCTGTGACCTAGCAGAGCTCCACCTGCAGAGGAACGAGAAGCAGTTGCAGTGGTCTGGGTGGACCCCACAGCCCCTTTGCTCCTGGTAGGCAAGAGAAACAGTTATGACAGGAGCCTAGTCAAACACTGGCTCACAGTTGCCACCTCAGAGGACTGGAGTTCGGCCTCTGAAAGTGTTACGAGACACTCATTTTTGAGCTAGGGGGTGAGAAGCACACTGGTTGAGTTCAGACTGGAGTATATTTTTTTGGCTCTGAGAAAGATGCAGTGTGGGGAGGCTATTTTGTGCTAGGTAAGAGTGCAGGAATTTAAGCTATTGCTCTTACCAAGGTATGCTGGGTTTTCCCAGATCAATAAGATTAAGTAAAGTAGCTGTCTGGCTTCATCATAAGTTGGTCCATCTTCCTGTGCCTTCTACGACATTCCATTACATGCCTGCCACTCTTTCTTTGTACTCACTTCCTCTCTCACTCTCAAGTCACCCCTCCATCTCCCCTTCTTTTGCATTATGCAAATGCTGTCAACAAAGCATATTTTATTCTTTCTTTTCCTTTCTTCATCAGGTTATTACTTTTACAAAGAGCTGAGGGGTGGTAGTATGTTAGAATATAAGACTAAGAGTTAAGACTTTTATCCCTGTATTTCTGTATTCCACTAAGGATGATTTCATAGGGTTAGCTGAATTAGTTTTCTGGTTGGCTCATATATTGGACACAAATACCCAACACCTCACACCATGTTTCATTTAAACTTCACTACCCTTTTTCTTATTTTATTTTATTTTTTATGTATTTGGTATAGGGTCTCACTATACAGCTCAGACTCAGTGATCCTCCTGTTTTCAGCCTCCCCAGTGTTAGGATTACAGGTGTGTTTCATCATGCCTGGACTCAGTACAGGCTGAGTACTCCCAGGGGTGGGGCTGGTACAGCATGTGTTGCCAGGGATCAAACCCCATTCCTGCGCTTGTCCAAGCAGGCGCTTAGTCTCCTAAGCTATACTGCTGGCCTTTCATTCCCCTTTCTCTTATTCTTTCTCACACACTCTCCATCTCCTCTGCTTTTGCTGAACATAACTACCATTAGTACATTTATTTTTATTCTTTTTTTCTTTTTTGTTTTTCTTCCTCTCCTTGTGTGTATATGTGAGAGATATTTGTACATAAAATGATGAATAAGAATAAGAATTGATTATTGGTTCAGTATATATGGTATTCTTTATTTACCTGTCACATGAGCCCTTACCAAAAATTGTGTATCAAAGATTCATACACAAACTTTCTTTCTTTCTTTCTTTCTTTCTTTCTTTCTTTCTTTCTTTCTTTCTTTCTTTCTTTCTTTTTTTTTTTTTTGATATTTAGTATAGGATCTCCAGGGTCTCACTACACAGATCAGACTCATGGTGATCCTCCTGTTTTCAGCCTCCCAAGCACTGGGAGTACACGTGCACACCATTATGCCCAGCCTCAGTCACCATCTCCACACTCCCTTCGGGCAGGGTTGGCAGGGCACGCTGGAGATCAAACCTTGTGTCTGCATAAGCAGGTGCTCCCTGCATCTGCCTAAGCATGCACTTTAATCCACTGAGCTTTCTAGGCAGGCCTTGTGCACAGACCTCCTACCAGCATGTGGACTGGCCTCTGCCACCTTGCAGCTTCCTTCATCCCCAGCCCATTTCCCTTCCTCTCCTTCCTTTTCTCTGATACCAGCTCTCTGTTCCCTCTCTTCAATGCAAGGGCCCAGTTTCTACCTAACTGGCCTTAAACAGTCAGCACGAAAACACCAGAAACATGAGAAAGTGAGGCAATAAGATGCCTCTAAAAGCCCTTAACACTCGAATGCCGATTGCCCCAAAATGGAGGATGTTTCAGGCAAAGATCAAAAAACAAATGGTTGGGGCTGGGAAGATAGTTCAGTGGCTTAAGCACCTGTCTGGCATAGCACAAGGTACTGAGTTTGATCTCTAGTACCAAAAAAAGGGTTAAAATGTTTGAAGAGATAAAAATCAAATAAGCACATGCATAAAATGTTTAGTGAAACTCAAAGAGAATGTAAATAAGCAGCTAAAATATGTAATTAATAAAATGTTCAACCAGCTTACAGGAAAGACAGAAAAAACAGCTAATTGAATTAAAGAAGACAATGCAGGGTTTGATCCCAGGCATCACATGCCACGCCGGCACGCTGAGATGGTGACAGAAACTGGATATAGTAGCATGCACCTGTGATCCCAACGCTTGGGAGGCTAAAACCAGGAGGATCACTATGAGTCCAGTCTGTGTAGCGAGACTTTGTAGACCCTGTGCTAGGTAAATATACAAATGACAATGTATGGTATGAATGACCACTTTAATAAGGAATTAAGAGTTATGAAAAAGAATGAAGCAGAAAACCTGAAATGAAAAGTAGAGGGGAAAGCCATGCCACCAGACACAATCAATCAGAAGCCAGAATATCTGGACCTAGGACGAGAATGATGTAGGGACCATTTACTCAGTGACACTCTAAACACAAAATGAAATCATAAGAAACTGGTTCAAAATCCCAAAGATGATTAAAAAAATTCTAACCTAAGAATTACTGGAATCAAGAAAGTACTGGAGATGGTATAAAAGGTATAACAATTTATTTGTTGACATCATTAAAGAAAACTTTGCATATCTAGAGATTAAAATGGATACCCAGCTCATCAACTGAGTAGAAAAAAAAGATGTGATACTTTTATGCAATGGAGCATTATTCAGCTATACAAAGATAAGTCTGAGTCTGTAAATAAATGGATGCAAGTAGACTATATTGGCAAGTGAAATAAATCAGATCCACATGTGCAAGCATAGTATTATCTCGCTAGTGTGAGAACCTGAAAGAGTAAATAAAATTAGAAAGGTACAATATAGACCATGAAAAGGAAAGAATTTATTCAATGGAAAGAAAAACTAGGATGAGGAAAAGAACAAAAGAAAGAAGGGAAAAGATACATTTATGTATACATGAAGGATAGTTTGGATAATTATACTGCTGATTTCTGCTAGTGTTTTAAAAGGAGCAGTTAGTGCTTAATTTTTTTTTATTCTTATTTTTTCTTTTGAATTTCTTACAACTCTTTTTTTTTTTTTCTTTAAACTAATCTCCATGTTTATATCTGGTAACCTAAACAACTAATTTGATGATAACATTGTGCAATACACCATTGGTGAATTGTTATTGCTTTGTTTTTTTTTTTGTTTTGTTTTGTTTTGTTTTTTTGTTTTTGCGGAACTGGGGATTGAACTCAGGCCCTTGTGCTTGCCAGGGAAGCAGTTATTCCACTGAGCCATCTCCCCAGCCCTACTATTGCTTTGTTTAGTGGAAGTTTATATTGTTTCTAATGTTATTTTATTTTATTACCATTTCATATTATTTTATTTTATGTTTTCAGTACCGGATCTACAGGGTCTCACTACATAGATCAGACTCATAATGATTCTTCCATTTTCAGCCTCGCAAGTGCTGGGATTCCAGGCGCACACCGCCACACCCAGTCTCAATCTTCCTCTCAGTGAGCCCCAGGGCCAGGGCCAGCAAGGAACACCATGGATCCAACCCAGGCTGCTGCGCTCTGCCTCAGCAGGCACCTCCGGCTATTTGGCTGACCCTTGTATTGTTTTTAAAAATAAAAAAAATTTCAAGCTATAAAGAAAAACAATTCTAATCCATATTACTATCTCCTATAAAATTATCCATCAAAATTGACAGTTACAAAAACCTTCCATAACAAAAGAATGTGACAAAATTCAAACGTATCAAATTAGCACTGCAGAATGCATTCAAGGGAGTTTAAAGCCAGCCAGGAATGTAGACATCAGCTGAAAGGAATGAACACATCTACTTGAGACAGTATTTAAACACAAGAAATATAGAAAAAAAAATCAGCACTGGGAAAAATTCAATGACATGAATCAATAATTAGCTTTTGATAATAATGTTCAATGTAAATGAACTTAACTCCCCAACCAGAAGAGATTACCTGCCAATGATGTGTTTCCTGCAAGAAACACACCTCAGTGACAGAGAAACAGATTGAAAATGAAAGGATGAAAAATGATGCAACCAGAGTACAAAAGCAAGCAGGATTAGTTGTCCTAATTTCACACAAAGTGGACTTCAAACTTAATCAGAAGAGACAAGGAAAGTCACTATGTATTAGTAAAGAGAAAAATACAATGAGAAGAGATAACAATTATAAATACATTATGCATTGTATGTAAGATCACCCAATTTTATTAAACAAAGTTATCAGAGATGAAGAAACAGATGGTCATCATCAGTACAACCACAGTTAGGAACATTAATACCTCACACTAACAAATGGACAGGTCAACCAGATCCCCTCCCTCCAAAAAAACCAAACCAAAGAAACATAGTACACATCCAACTTACAAATGAGTTCTACTCCTTGAGACTTGTTCATACATAGGTTGGGTTTGTTCCTAAGCCAATAAAGTGGGTCTTATACAGTACATGAATGAAAGTTTACCACTTGAATGTTTGTAAGGCAAGGGTTTATTGTATCAGAGATGAACCACACCATCAAGCAAATGCATTTAAGAAATACCTATAAAGAATTTTCCCTGATAACAACAGTATACACATTTTTCTCAGTTGCATACAGAACTTTCTTCAAAATAGACCATAATTTAGGATATAAAGCATGTTTAAATACATAGAATAACTGAAATAATCTTTTGTATCCTATAGAATCATAATGAAATGAAATGAGAAAAATTGCAGGAAAAGAAACCATAGAAACTAGAAAATGGAGATTAAATAACACACTCTAGAAAATTCAGTGAGTCACAAAAGAAATCAGGGAAGAAATAAAAAAGTTCCTACAATTCAAGATCAGCAAAATATGCCCAAACCTATGGGATACAGTGAGGGCAGTTCTCAGCTTATGTCTGTGAATGCTTATTAGAGAAATTTCAGATGAACAAGCTAACAATACAAGGTCTTACAAAAAAGAGCAATATAAAACCAAAACTTGCAGAATAAGATCAGAGTGGAAATTGATGAAGTTGGAACTAAAAAAAATTACAAAACATATTCTGGTTTCTCTTTGGATCATATAAATCTTTTGCCTTTTACAAAAAAACACAAAAGATAAATAAACCAAATAATCAGTTCTTTGTAAGAATAAATAAAATTGGCAAAATCTTAGCTAAACTTACTGAGTGAAGAAAACAGAAGACCCACATCAATGTGGTTAGAAAGGAAAGAGCTGAGTTCAAAATGGACAGTGCTGAAATTCAGGGGATTGTAACAAAGTATTTGGAAACACGTGCTCCATAACTTGGAGCCTGTAGAAGAAATAGATGAATTCATAGATATGAATGACTTACAAAAATTGAACCAAAACTATAGAAAAACTCTGAGAAGAACAATAATAGGCACTGAAATTTGTAAAGTATAAAATTTTTTCCAACTAAGAACAGTGGAATCAATGGATTCATCCCTGAATTTTATCAAAACTTCAGAGAAGAATTGATGCTAATACTTTTTACATTCTTTCATGAGATTAAAAGAGAAGGAACACAGTTGGAATCATTACTTAATGCTAGTGTTTCCTTGACACCAAAACTGGAAAGAGCCACAACAACAAAAATAGAATTATGGCCAATATCTTTAAACAAAGATTCATAAAAATCTCAAGATACTTGCAAACAATGCAACAAATTCATTTATAAAGATCATTTGCATCATCACAAACAGGTGGGCTTCATCCCAATTGCAAGGACAGCTCCACATGCATAAGCCAACAAATATAACACACCACATAACAGAAGTAAGTTAAAATCATACAATCATCTCAACAGACACACAAAAAGCCTTTGGCAAAATCCAACATTCTTTCATAGTAAAAGCCCTAACGAAAATAGGTAGAAATACTTACCTCAAACTGACGCAGGCCATTTATGAAAAACTCACTGCTCACATGATAGTGAATGGGGATAATGGAAAGTATTCTCTTGAAAAACAGGGACAGAAAAGGGTACCAACTCTCACCACTTCTGTGCAATATGGTACTCACAGCCTCAGCGAGAGAAATCAGGCAAGACAAAGGACATTTATAGGAGAGAAGAAGCCAAAATAGTCTAATTTACAGATGACTTAATCTCTTTCAAAGATTGCAAAAATGCCACCAGAAGACTCTTACAATTAAAGATAATCAATTACAGTGACACATTTATATCTGTACTTATAGCATTGCAATTCACAACAGAAGCCCACCAATCAACAAATGGAATAAAAATGATATATTTCTCAGAAAATGGGAATTATTCACCAATAAAGAAAAAACTTAGTGATTTGTAGGAAAAAAGGATGGATCTTTGGTTCTCTCTCTCTCTTTTTTTTTCCTCTCTCTCTACTAGGGATCAAACTTGGGACCTTACACTTGCCAGACAGGTACTTAAGCCACTAAGCTATATCCCCTGGCCCCTAAGGATGGATCTTTGGAACATAATGTTAGTGAAATATACCAGACCCAGAAAATTAAATATTGCGCGGTTTCTCTTATATGAGAAATTCAAAATATAAAAAAATGTAAATAGCCAAATAAAAGAGAGACGGTAGTGAAAAGACAGTGAAAAACACTTTTTGGAGTCCAGGAAGGGGATCTAGGGAAGGGGAAGCAGGTAAAGTGTGCGTAGGGGGACCAAACGGATGAAGGTGCAGCATATAACATACATGTAAATTCTCCCAAACCAATATAATTGTTACATACAACAAGCACATGTCAATAAAATGTCAGGATTTAAGGTAGAGAAACACTTATTTTTAAAGGCGCAGACCCCATGCTGTGCATCTAACATGACAGGAGATGGGGGCTCTGGGCCGGCTGGGCTGAGAACATGCCTGGTGCACTGCTGGGGCTTTGGGAGCATGTCTGCTGCCACACGGGAGGATGGCAGTGGTCCTTGCCCTCATTTTCTGGTGGGAAAACCAAGTCTTAGAGGATACAGATTTCAAAGCCAGATCACCAGCCCCCTCTCTCAGTTTCTGATTCAATAGGTCAAGGGTAGGGTAGAGAACTTGGAAGTCTCACATTTTGCCCAGGTAAGACTAAGTCTGCTAGACTATAGACAATGAATAACTACGTTAACTTGTCCCTTGTATGTGGGTAGAGAGCTCTAACTTAGAGGTTTCTGGGCACAGCCCGTTTTCCTGGCACTCTGCTCTATCGCTGTTGTCTCCTCCTGGCCTGGGTAGACCTGGCCTCAGGCTTCTGGCAAGCTAACCCATCCCGCGGGCCTGCACTTACCCGGGAGCCAGTCCACCCCAGCAGGGCAAAGGCGCGGCGCTGAAAGGGGCACACGACTAAGTCCACACGGATGGCTTTCCAGGTCTTCTCCCCCTGCTGAGGGGACTTGTCATCTACTTTCTGATGGTGCAATTTTAAAATCAGAAAGCATTTTTGGAAATGATCTAAAGCATCCACCTTCCTGCTAGGCAACTTCAGCTTTTCAAATGTCGACTCCACGATGTCACTGTACAGAAGCAGTCCCTGAAAAGAAATAGAAAGACAACAGGAAGTGTCCCTGGAGGGAGGATCGCAGTGGGATTTCAATGAAATCTTTAAGGAGCTGAAAGAATGCAGAAGCATTTTTGTCTGTGCATTTCTCTCCTCAACACACCAGGGCAGCAAGTGGCTGTCTAATCCTACCTCTGCAGAAAAAGAATTTAGGGAACAGGCAAAGTTACTCAATGACAAAACTTGGAGATAATCTGGCTCCCATCTTCTAGCTCAGCCAATACACAACAGCTTCTCTCAGTCCCTTAAAAACCAACTAATCATGGACACAAAGCCAAGCTATTGCTGGTTTCGTGCTTATATCATGTCCTTGTATGTTACATGGATGACCAGACTTAGCTAGCCCAAGCACTGGGCTGGGGGCTCAGCTCCTCTTTAGGGCAGGGTGACTCGCTATTTCTAGCAGCACTGGAGATGCTGCTTCTCCTAAGAGGTTGCTGTTCTGCCCACATGGGGAAAGTGGCACAAAAAGAGGGACACCTGTTTCTTCTAAAGTTGCCCACTCAGACAGTTAATGAATAACTGAAAGCATGCCAAGCTAGCTGCCATCTTGCAATTTATCTGCAGCATGGGAGCTCCTTAGAGCCAGGATAGATAAGGAGCGAGAAGAGGCAAAAACATACAATGAATAGCAAAAGCTCAGTAGCAAATTACAAGCAATGATTCCCAGCACCACATGCCACATCAGCCCTGTCCCTGGGCAGGCTGAGCCTGCCACTAAGTCTGGGCATGGTGGCGCGTGCCTGTAATCTCAGCACTGGGGAGGCTCAAAAGGAGGATCACTAGGAGTCTGAGCTGCATAGTGAGACCCTGTGACAAATATTTTTACAAATTGCACTGTAGATTGTTATCATATATTTTTAAGACCAGATAGTTTCACATTTTATCATCAAAAACATTTGAAAGTTTTGATAAACACTGTTTGCATGGCCCTATGTTTGAGGTGGTCCGCTGGGTGCTGGGAAGGCAAGAATTCACACTGCACAGAAGATGCTGATGTTGCTGTGGGAAGAGCTGCACTGAGCATTCTTGGTGCTTTTCATTTCTTATAGCAACCTCCTCGAGGCACTGTTTTAATCGAGTGAAATGTTTCTTTGCTCTGCGGAGGTTGAGAGAGCACACTGCTGAACAGAGGAGCCTCTGGCAGGCTGAGTGAGTAGGGCATAAGTAACATTTAGTAACCATCCCAGGAACACAGGTCTGCTTTTTAATGCAGTTCGCTAAAATGGGAACTGCATCAGTCAGTGCTTACTTGAGAACAGACTTAAGACAAGCTATACAATATATAAGAATTTGTAAGATTGGCTTACAATGCAGACTTGGGTGCAGAGGAATGGGAAAGGAGTGTTTATGTGCTGGAGATATGAAGGGTCTAATGGAAGACCTGGAGCTTACTGCAGTGTCCCATGTGAGTCCATATGAGGAGGCCAAAGGGTCTGGGATGAAGCCAGGGGACCATATCCAAGGTGGGGGTGAGGCCTGGAGCTCCTCTAAAGAAGCACAAGCACGCCTTTTTTCTTTGTTTCCATCTTCTTCCATTCAGGCCCAAGCCTATTGGTTGGTGCCACTCACACTGGGGGTGGGTCTTCTGTCTTCAGCCAATCCCCTCAGCCGTACCCAGGACTGTGCTTATCTAATTTAGGTGTTTCTTACTCAAATTGACAGGATCATGTAACTCTCACAGGTACCCTGTAGCAGACTGTCATGTAAATTTCAGCAGGTAAATTTATTCATTTGTTTTCTAAATTTTATGGAAAAATAAAACGAAATTTCATAACAAGTAATAGAAGAATAACAAAAGTTAATACATTATGTATTGTTATCTTCACAGTAGTTACTCTGAGTATAAGATATGGGCACAAAACATTCTTTAAACAGTATTAGCACAAACCTTTCCAATGAACTAAGAGAAACTAGTAGTAGAACTAACTTGTATTTTTTTCCTTTTCAAACAAAATAATAATAAGTCTAACAGCCAGATTTATAATAAAACTGACTTCCCTTTAAAGAAACATACATAAGGGCTGGAGAGATAGCTCCGTTGCATAAGCACATGCCTGGTAAGTGCAAGGTCCTGAGTTCAATCCCTGGTACAAAAAATAAAAATAAAAAAAAATAAAAAATGCACAAAGCCTGCTCCCTGCACTTAGCTGGTAACATACACACACGTCACCACCCATAGTGCTTGCCTAGAACTCTGCCAGGTGCTCAGGAAGATTTCTTGCTGCAGCAAGGCATCCTCATCAGTATGCGTACCACCCCTGGGTGGGCCCTAAGACCTGAGCCTGAGCTATTTGGTGGGCTTTTCTATTGCCAATAGCTCCTCTCCTGGTTCTCCATCTTCTTAGGTGACTTCTCTCCTGTGAAGACTCTTTTTGAGGACTGGGCCTGGCTTCTCCATCAGTACTCATGAGTAGACTGCATATTCATTTCAGCGTGTTTTCTCTTCATTGTTTTTCTCCATTCTTCCTTTTTCATCTTTCTACCCTAACTGGAGACTAAAAGACCCCAGAATATAAAAGGAAGGATTTTTCTTCTTCCTCCCTCCATGACCAGGGACTGAGCAGCCAGTTCTCAGGGGGAGAGAAGAATGGCAGGTGGATATGCTAAGCTTTGCCTCCCACAGAAGGAAGCTGTGTCACACCCGCCAACCAAGGAGAACCCGGAAGGGCTGCAAAGAGACTGCGGGGGAGGGGGCCTCTCGGCAGGATTCCTTCATTCCTTTTGTTTTCAATTTCCTCCAAGTCCTGCGCAGAAGAATCAATGTCCCCTACTCAGAGGCAAGTCAGGTTTTCAGAGTGAATACAATTGTCTCAGTGATTTTTTACTAGTTGCTGGGACAAAATATCTGGCACTCAAATTTAAGGAAAGAAAGTTTCATTTAGCTTACAGTTTGGGGAGGTTTTAGTCTATACTCAATTGGCTCGCAGGCAGAGTGGCACATGGCAGAGGGCAGCAGTTCATGAAAGCAGAAAAAGTGAAGAGCAAAGGGAAGGGCAGCAGCTGGGCTTCTCTCCCCTCATATTATAAACAAGCTCCCCCCAGGGCTGGGGGTGTAGAATCACAAGCACAGGATGAGGATGTTTACAAACTAAGAATCCTGGCTCTCCGAGGTCACTTAAACTTTTAAACCTCAGGATGACACAGTGACAACCAACACATCAGTCATGCTTCCCATTCATTCTAAGTACCCTACTCGTAACAAAATCTGTACATACTCAAGCCCTTTAAACAAATTTATGTAGCATTTGTGCTCAGACTATATTTTAAATCAGCTACAGATTACTCATTATGCTTGGTTCAGTGTGAACACTATGCACATAATTGCCATCTATATCGTTTGCTGAGCAATGATGAGAAACAAAGCTCCCTGCATGCTTAGCATAGACATAGCTTTTTCTCTTCTGGGCTGATTTAAGGCTGCTTGAATCCATAGATGCAGGGCCTGAGGTTATGGAAGGCCAACTAATTTTATTTGCTCTCCAATGGCTGTCAGCATGCTTGATCTTCAGGCCTTGTAGGACAGCAGGGAGGCTATATGAGGACATGTCCTGAGGTCTCACCGGCCAGGTGTGACCCCAAGCCTGAATGGTCTGGCTTCTTTCCTCTGGAGTGAGTGACTGGTGGACTTTGTTAGAATTCAGGCAAGCAGAATCTGGGGGTAGACGCCCTGTCCTAGAGATCAATCTTCCCCAATTGCTTGTCTCCCTTTCTGTCCCCTGTACCCAAAGGATTTTCTCCAAGGGCAACACACATTGGAGTGATCCCACGGTGGCTCGCATGGCAACTCCCTGGCTGGTCACTGTGCTCTGCAGGTGTTTCAGATGTCGTGTGAGCACACCGTGTGAGCGTACACTGGCCCTCGCCATCTGGAAAGCACTGGTCAAGTAGGAACAGAGGAGCAGTGGGTGAAGTGGCGGAGGAGGCTACACATGAAGCCCTCGGGTACTGCTTCCACGAGCACGGGGGCGTGTGGTCACCAGGGTGCAGCCCTGGCTGCCCACACTTTCTCTTTAGACTGAATCGGGAGCAGAGGACAGGGGCTGCATCTGCCCCCTCCTGAGTGGGTCCCCTCCAGTGAACAATTGTACATGAGAGATCATGAAAAGCCACCATTAGTCAGGTGGTTGTCATGTATCAGGCACTGCACTGCATACTTTTTTGTGTTCCCTCACTTAATCCGCTGTTCATGACTGACAGGTATGTCACTCCACTCTGTAGATAAGGAAAGCTGATGTGAAGGATTAAGGAACCATCCCAGGTTGTTCAGCCCATGAATGGCAGGGGACAAATCCAATGTGTTTAATGTGAACCTCTGCTGCAATGCCTACATTTAAAATACCCTTCTCTGCTTACAAAGCAGTGTGACAGCCTTAAAATTAGGGAAAGACCAATGGAAAGAGGGTTCCTAGTGCCGTCTTGCACCTTACTCCAGTCTCAGTGGTGTCCATAAGCCAAGGCCAAGAGGTCCACCCTGGCAATGGCCCCCAGGAAAGGAAGCAGAAGCCCTACACAAAGGAGGGCCAAGGTTTGCTCCTTTGTCTGCAGGAGAGACTCTTGGGGCATGAGAGGACCTCACAGGTAAACTCGGATCTGGTTCCAAAGGAAGGGTTTCACTCCTAGTGGCCGTGGCTCTGGGGCTGTGTATTTCTAGATTTTATTCTCACTCTAGCTGAGAAGACCTTGCTCTGGCATGTCAGTGAGCTCCGTCCACACCCCACAAGTACAGTGCCAAGGAAGCATGAAGCTGTACCAGAAAAACACTGGACCAGCATGCGCAATCCATTTGTGTCACCAGGCCCAGGCCCTTTGGTCTCTCTGGAAAGTGGTTCTCTCACTAGAGCAAGTCAGCAATCAGAGCCTTGCAGGTGTCTCTGGTGTTAGGGTTGGTATAGAGCTCTTTCCACCAGGCAGTAGGCAAGCCTATCACACTTTGTCAGTGGGAAGCGCTCTGAGCTATGACCTGTAGCAGGGCCGGCTTGCCCTCTTGAGCTTTCTTCTTGCCATTTCATTCTAGTAGTAAGTTGGAAACAGAGTGTTACAGCATTCATGGCAGCAGCAGAGGCCTTGACCTGTTTTTATCCCAGTCAGAGCAGGTGCTGCTCAGTCTTCTTTTTTTTCATTTTCCGTATTTGGTACAGGGTCTCACTATGCAGCTCGGGCTCACAGTGATCCTCCTGTTTTCAGCTCCCCAGCACTGGGATTGTAGGTGTGTGCCACCACCATTGGACATGGTCACTGGTCAGCATACCCCCAGGACTGAACCCTGGTCCCTGTGCTTGCCAAAGCAGGTGCTTAGTTCACTGAGCTATCTTGTCAGCTTTTACTCAATCTTAAACTTGCAGCTTTTCCAGGTGATCCTTCCCAGGGCTTCACAGTGCAAAGATCTTGTCTAATGCTTTATTGACTTGTATGTCAAACACAAGTCCATAGACAGTCTGGGCCCGTCGAGTAATAAAGTAAATATAAATAAACAAGATACATATTTATAAAATGTGCTCTACATAAGTCTGATTTTATGTCATATGGTGTTACAAATAATCAGAAATTGATTTGATGGCCAATATACAATTATATAGAAAATTCCACAGTGGTAATATTATGTGTATGCATGCAAATTTTTTTTTTTTTTTGGTGATACCAAGGATCAAACTCAGGACCTTGCAATTGTCAGGCAAGTAATTATTCCAATGAGCTATCTCCTTGGCTCCTGTGCATGCAACTTTTTGTCCTTTTTTCTTACCTTCTTTTCCCATAAACTTATCACTTTATGCAGAAGTGGGTGCTCTTCATCCTCTGTTACTTCTGGACTGGTAATTAAAAAATCCACATCATGCCCGGTCTCCTTACCCCTAATTAAAAAAATAGTGTAGCATGAGAATGAGTTATACTTTAACCCTCAGATAAAAAAAAATACCTTTGTTGTTATGGCTTGTACCTAATGTACGCTTCATTTTGCAGCACAAAACATTCACGACATTCTTAAAAATGACTTATCTTGGGGTGCACAACTCCATGCTTTGTGAAATAAATTTATGACAAAGAAAAAATCTATATATGACATGTATATGACCATATAAGTGTGGGCTCAAGGTAACAGAGATCGTTTGTTCTGTAGATCTATTTATAACTGCAGTATACATACACACAGGAAAGGGAAAGGAAGAGAGAAGGACAAAGAGCAACCCAAGAGCTGTATTCATGTAATACAGGGTAGTCCTATTGGAATTACACCATAAATTAGGGACAGTTTACTTTCTTTTCTGTCTCATACAGGCTTGTCACAGTGGCCAAGAACTACTAGGTCAGAGGATCAAAGGGAGAGGTTAATAAGGGTGTGGGAGGGAAGGACTCCCTTTCGGAAATGGAGACCTTAATATTCAATGACTGTATGTGCCCCTGTGAAGAATTTATTTACTAATTCATTCACTGAGTCAGCTGGAATTTCTTGGATATCTACTTTCTGCCAGGCACTGTTAGAACTAAGCTCTTGTAGCCTAATGGGAAATGCAGGCACTGTGTAACAAGTGGTTGCACTGACGAGAGGCCTTAGTGGAGCATGGAGAGGAGGCAGGGAGAGAAGGAGGCGAGGCATGAAGTGGTGGTGGAATAATTAGTCTCACAGCATGAAGAAAAGCTAGCCAGGGGACAGTTTGGGGCAGTTGTAGGGGGAAGAAACAACAAGATAACTGGGGCTGCTGAAATGCAATGGGATGGGCAGGGAACAAAGCTGCAGGGAGAGGATGGTGCTAGATCCCAGAAGGCCTTCCACGCTGTTTCAGAAGCCAGCATGTGTTGGGGAGCCCTGAAGGTGAGAAGGCCAAGCAGCTTATTTACCTTCGGAACCCTCCTGTCACAGAGATGAAAGCTTCTGGGAGAAATGCCCGGACAGCCTCATTAACCAGCTTGCTGACTGCCTCTGCTTCTGCCCTGGTCACACAGCTGACAAGGTCTTCGTAGTACAGGAAGCCTGAGGGGCCATTTGACAGACGAATGGAGTATGGAGTGAGTGAGTCATTTATAAAGCAAACAGCCTCAGTGAGAGAGCATTCTGCCTCCACATAAGCTACATGGCCACAGGCCTCAACTAAGCTCTGTTTCCATAGAGACGGAGTAAGCCTTGAAGTTCACTTGGTGATGGATTTCTCATAGTACCGATGGTTCTTTGATTTTTTTCTTTTTTCATATTTGGTACATATACACAGCTTAGACTCATGATTGTCCTCCTGTTTCAGTCTCCCCAGCACTAGGATTACAGCTGTGTGCCACCACGTCCAGTTTCAGTGGCTGACACAGTGCGCTTGGGGTGGGGCAAGCATGGCATGTGGCATTAGGGATCAAACCCGGGTCCCTGTGCTTATCAGGAAGGCGCTTAGACTGCTGAGCTATCTCCCCGCTGGGAGGATCCCAATGTCCTTTTTTAGAAAGGAGACATTTCCCATCCTTCAGAAATCCAAACTGTTCCCATCTGATTTCCTAGCCAGACTTCTTGAACAATAAGCTGGGGCATACCACTTTAAGAAAAGTAATATAAAAGATTGGGAAAATTTAGAATTGGCATGCTATCGGCCAATTTAACAAATGAAAGCCAAGAATGGGAAGGATATATCTGTGTGTGAAGCAAGGTGGAGAGTGTCTTAGGCAGCCTTGGCATGTCACGTCTTTGCCTGGCCACCAGGAACAAAGGGAAGCTCAGGTGAAGTTGTGCCTGTGAGGGCTAAGGCTTGGTTATTCCCATTGAGCAGTGTGGAGGGAGGTAGAGGGAGTAGGGGCTTATCTCCAAGGACTGGGTGAAGTGCTGGAGGGGACATGCCCTGAGCTTGAGAGACATGTAATCCTGCTGTAATTCACAGCTCTGGTAGGCAGTGTCCCCAAGAAAGGATCCCCCCAAAGTCTGCTTGGCTCTCCAGTGGAGTTGGAGCCTTGCCACTGCCAGGTGCTACCCATTTCCTAATTGCAAACTCTGGGCAATTCTTCCTTTTGTACGTAAGTGTGCTTTTGGGCAGTGTCACCTGCCACTGACCCTCGCAATGTTGGAGAGCTAATCTGCTGCTTTGTGTTGCTGACCCCACGATCAAGAGAAGAAGGCATCGTGGGGATCATGTGGCTTGAGCATCCTGCAATAGTCTTCGGATGCAAACTTCCCTAGTTATACGGAAGTGGGTCAGCTGCAGAAGTGTGCTGTTCACCCCAAGGTGATGCTCATACTAAGGCAGCTAGAAGCTGCCCCGTCCCGAGCCACTGTGCTTATGGAACTACCTCCCAGCAATAATGAGACTTTTATTTTGAAAGGTCACCTTTTGATTGTAACATAGCCTCTTTAACAAGACAGAAATTGCTGTGTGACTGATACTCAAAGTGCAAGTCAGGTGACAGCCACAAAGCTGCTGTGCTCCTACAGGAACCAATGATTGTAAGTAGCTAAGACTTCTCTCAGGACGTGCAGATAGCAGAAATGAACATGCAGGCATTGTCGTAATTTATTGACATACACGAAAGCAATTTAATTGGCTTTCCTTTCTGTTAGGACAGAGCAGTTGGTTCATTACAGGAAGCCTACCACACTTCTGTTAAATATGTGCTGCTATATTTCACAAATTGATTTTTAAGGTAAATATGGTAAATAAATGCTCAAACCCTAAGAAACTGCAAGCAAGGGCAATTATAAGTTAAACTGAATCAGCTTTTCTTTTTTTTTTTTGCAGTTCTCGGGATAGAACTCAGGACCTTGCATTTGCCTGGCAAGCCCTTATCCTACTGAGCCATCTCCCCAGCCCTTTTCTTTGTTTTTTTGAATCAGCTGTTCTATCTTATCCCTGAGTTGTGTTTTCATTGTGTTCAATTAGCTTATCCTTTGCAGTATTCTAACCCATTCACAATTCCATTCATTGGACTCCTCTCACTACTTTTGTTCTTTATGAAGAGAGGACATTCTTTTATTTCTACTTAGATCTGACAGTATTAAACAGTTGGATTAACTGGATGATTAAATGTATGGTTGCTTCATTCACTAGGTTGGAAGAAACTAGTAGGAAAAGGAAAAATCCGGTTGACAAAGGAAGACAAGTGGAACTTCAGATCCTGAGAATATTTGGTGTCATTTGGTAAGTATTTTATCTAAGTGATGCACTGCACACCATGTTGCCTCTCAGTTGCTAAGTGCGGAGAGTTCTTAGTATCACTCCGAATCATTTATTTGCTACTTATATTTAATACATAACTTTTTAAAATAGTATTTCTAGAGTGGTACAATAATCATATTAAGTGTGTACTCTCTGAAGCCCAGAATACTCAGTGGTGCTGCTCTCACCTTGTATGCATAAGGCCCTGAGTTTGATCTCTAGCCACACATGTGTGAATACACACACACAACACATACCCATGACAGAGAGAGAGACAGAGAGAGGGAAAGAGAGAGAGTGGGGAGTGAGGGAGAAAAATTAAACTCATCAAATTTACAGAAGATTAGGGGTCAGTATCATTGATAAGACCCACCAATACTTGGTTTCCTTCCTTTATCTTGGCTTGTACTTTTATTGTTTGTCTGTTGTTACTTACAGGAGATAGATGTTCAGTTTTTCCTCCCTTGCCTCCTCTGGTAGAAGAGTCCCTAACTTTCATACCATTAGAAATTTTGATATCTTCATCAGCCTTTCAGAATCCATATGCTGGGGACTACAGCTGTAAGTCCCTTTCAAATCACAAGTATATTCTTATTCCTATTGCATGTTTGAAGTAAACATTTAAAGCTCACATATTTATTTGGCTCTATCTCAGAAATACTTTAAATTTTGAAAAATTTTCTGGGACCCTCCATAAGTGATAGTGACCAAACCACCTGAATCTCTGGAAAGTCCTCTAGGTTTTCAGAAGGTGATAAAATTTGTGTTTCCATATTGCCTTCTCATATATAAAGCCCATGTTTATATTTCTACTATTTTCGTACTGTTGTCCAGTGCTTTAGTTTCAAAAGCTTATTCATAGTTGTGAACTAATTGGCAACAACTCCAGTTCTTTCAATTCATTTCTCCTCAGTTTTCTATGTCAGCTTGTTCTTCTGTCCTTGACTCCTCAATCTCATCTCTTGCCCAGGAGTCAGCTCTGGGTCTATAAGAGTTCATACAACCAGGCCAACATGTATCCTACTTTGATATCTAGGTAAGGAAATCATAGCAGCCACCAAGAGAGTGTCTTTGCTCTGTGCCAGCCACAGGACTCAGGGCTTTGTATACATTATCTGATTTATTTCCCAATTAAGTATGAATTTTAATTGTTTTACTAATGAACTAAGACTCAAAGGTTTAACTAACATGCTCAAGATCATGCAGCTGGAAAGTGCTAGAGCTAAGCTGAACTTAAGCATCAATAGATACCCTCAAGGTGTGTTGTGACCAAGACTGGGATCAAAATACAATCAGTTTCTATCTGTACAAATCCTGACCGACACAGAACAGCCACAGTTTTTATGAGAGGCCATTACCTGCTTTCTGCATTCGTGTAAATTTCAGACTTTTGTCTGACTTTATTTTACTCAGAGATCTGAACCCCATCCGAAACCACTTCTCAGATGTCTTCAGCCCTACTCCAAAAACAGAAGTGAAGAGCTAAAAAGAGAAAGGAAAGTTTTGCCATCAGTTTCTAAGATAATTACTATGACAATGAAGTAGTAGCGGGCCACAAAGAAAGAGTATAATTAAAACAATGATCCATTTTCCATTGAATAACATAAATAGGTAGGGAATAGTAATCTTTTGAGGCATTTTTGTTTCAGGTGAGGCCTTTTGTGAGACACGATTTTTAAAAAGTGGAACAGAGGTTAGAAGCAGATCTGGCATTTACACAAAGCTTACATATAGCTAACTTGATTGGCAGCTACCATATATGGCTCTGCTTTCTGCTGCGAGTCTCTTATGTACAGTTCTGCTGTACCTATTTCCCCTCAAATCTGAGAGATGAATGACCAGGAGGTTATATAAATTCTCCCCTCTCACACAGATGATAAATGGTAGAGCCACTTATGTACCATGGTCTATGAGACTTTAGGCCAAGGCTACTGATTCCACCCACATTTTAGTCCTGTGCACCACGTTTGAACTGGAGGAACTGCCTGTGAGTCCTTCTCAGGTAGGAAAGGCAGGAGGTGACAAATCTGAATAAATTAAGATGCAGTAGGGAGCTTTCTGAACACAGGATTGCACTTAAAAGAGGAGCTTTATTCTGTTCACATGGTCCTTATGTTCCTCATGATATTTGTAGCCTTGAGGTTATTGGAAACTAAAATAGTTTGTATATCATCTGTTACAGTTGAGATCTAGAATGTTCTGAAAACTCTTGTATGGTCAGAGGTAGAGCTTTTAGAAGGTGATCAGAGCACAGGGTTGCTGTATTTACCAATTGATTCATTCAGTAATGAGTTTAGCAACTGAGTGTGCTAGAAGGAGGTGGGTCCTGGTCAAAAGAGAAGAGTCACTGAGGTCATGATCTGGCAGTGTATAACTACCTCTCTGGATCCTTCCTTCCCTCTCTATTTGTTGGATGCTATGTCATGAACAGCTTTTTGTACACCATGATTCTGTGCTATGCTGTTTCTGCCTTGGAGCCAGCTGATGAGGGAGTGAATCCTCCAAAATCCATGAGTCAAAATAAACTGCTCTTTTAAAGTGTAGGGTTGGGATATTGTGTATCAGTGATGAGAAACATAACTAAGATAGATTTTAGTACCAGGAGTGGGGTAACTGTTACAACTATACCTGACTGTGTTAGGAATTGGCTTGGTGGAAGAGTTTGGAAATTCTCGCTGGGGGAGCCACAGAACACTATAAGCAAAGTAAGATGAACTTAATGGGAAATTCTCCTTGGAGTACAGAAGGAAAAATCTATGATAGAAATGCAGCTGTCAAAGGCCAGGATTGGAGAATTTAGTTGGGTACAAGGGCTTCATTGGCAATTAGACAAGAGGCTATATGTGCTATGCTCTGGCACAAAATTTGTATACATTTTGTTCATGTTATGAGACTTTGTGAGAGACTAAGATTAAAGACACTGGACTAATTAATCTGATGGATGAAATTTTAACTCATTCTGATGTTCAGATGGTAGAAATGTTTGCTAAAAAGATTAACATTAAAAAGAAGCCAAGGATTATCTCTGGATAGTAGGTTCTTTGAGAGGAGAGTAAATCTGCCTCTGCATTTCTTCCATTGTTTCCAGACAGCAGGACATGTAAGAAGAGTTTAAGGATGTACACCTTTGGTGAGTGGACTGACTGGAAGCCCAAGACCTGAGACCCAGGAGAACCGTTGCCTTTGGAGGGCAGAGTAACTAGTGAGACCAGCAATGTGGCAGTGTCTGAAGCAGCAGTGAGAAGCCAGCAGTGGAACTCTGGAGAATTCCACCAAGAGAAGATCAGTCTCAGCTCCCACATGAAGAGGCCAAGATCAGCTCCACACCAAGCACCTTTCTGGATTAAATATGAATACTATCACAGAACTGTAAATACCAAAGGTATTCTTACTACATTCATTCTCCCTTGTTTGTCTAATTGGTTAGCCATTTCCTGTCTGGCTGGTTGTTGTAACTTGTTTTGATTTGTATTCTGTAGTTATTTTTTATTTGGGTACTTTTTTCTCTCCCCTCTTTCTCTAGTCTTTTTTTTCTTTGTTTCTTTTTCACACCTTTTATGTCTTCCTTCTTTTTTCATAGTGCTTAGGTTTCTCACCTTTCCTTTTCATTTTCTTCTATAGATCTTCTTTTTCTCTTTCCTCAACTACTTCTTAAACTTTCAAGTGATTAAACATTAAACCTTTTCTGACTCCTCATTCATATTCTATTTCCTTCTTTCCCTACTGTATCCTTAAGTTTCCCAAAATTCAGGCAATCACCCTATAATCTCCAGTCTTGATTCTACTATATTTGACTTCACATATTACTTTAGCCTGTTCCCTTCACCACCTCATCTGGTGAAGAAAGGTAAAATCATTGTACTAAGGGAAAAATCAGTGTATACAAGTGAACAGTATATGTTTGATTTTGTTATATAATTTTAGGATTTGCTCCAATGATCAGAGGTAACAGATTAATAGTTGTCATAGTTTATATACTTATAAAGATATAATTGAACCTATTGTTATCACTAACTGTACTAGGTTAGCCAGGATGTCATATATATCATAAATAGTTTTTCTCCCTTGTAAGACATTATGTTTGTATAAGATCATAATTATCACCACAGCCCAGTAAGAAAGGATTGGGAGCTGAGTCAAATAGAAATTTTGCAGCCTGTACAAATTGAGAAGGTGGGGCCTTGGTATAGCTATAAGAGATCACCTGCATATAGAATACATCCCCAAAGAACAGACATCCTCTAGGAAAATTTCAATACAAGTGAACAAAGCTATATATGATAAGGAATTAGCAAGTATCAACATAGAAAACAATATAAAATAAAACAGAGAAAATAGAAAATGAAACCTCAGACTGCCAGCCTGTCCAGAACAAACCCAGAACTGGAGGAGAAAGATAAAACTGGAAGTCAAATACTGGAATTTTCCAAAATGATAACAATATTAAAAAAAGTGAAAAAGGCTATAGAAAAAGTAACCTCTCAGGTACAGAAAGAAATTATGCTTAAAATAAAAGATAGAGAAGATACAGATAAAAGAATAAATGAATTTAGAAAAATGATGGGAACAAAGATTGCCCAACATCTGAAAAAAATGGAATAAATGAAACAATACAAACAGAAATCCAAGAGAATGAAAACTCCATTGAAAGTATGCAACAGAGCCGGGCGTGGTGGCGCATGCCTGTAATCCCAGCACTCGGGAGGCTGAGGCAGGAGGATTGTTGTGAGTTCGAGACCAGTCTGAGCTACAAAGTGAGCTTAAAGCCAGCCTGAACTGCATAGCGAGACCCTGTCTCAAAAAGACAAAAAAAAAAAAAAAAAAAAAAAAAAAAAAAAAAAAAAAAAAAAAAAAAAAAAAAAAAAAAAAAAAAAAAAAAAAAAA
>PVKA01032613.1:0-10264 GCA_004027165.1 Ctenomys sociabilis
AAAAAAAAAAAAAAAAGAAAAGAAAAATTCTGTTAACAGTCAGCTTTCACTAAAAAATAAAGACCTGTTTCTGAGTAAGGTTACCTAAAATTTAGCATATTTGATGAATAACATCTCTAAGTCTTTTAGGAGCACTCCAATAATCTAACTTGTGTCGTTCTTGTTTATTTCCTTTTTTTTCTTATAGCATTGAGGCTTGAACCTAGAGCCTCACACATGCTAAGTAAAATGCTCCACCACTGAGCTACAACCCCAAGCCTTTTTAAAAAACTTTTTGAGACAGGGTCTTGCTAGGTTGCCAAAGCTGGCCTCAAATGTGGCAATCCTCCTGGCTCAGTTTCCTCAATAACAGATTAAAGATAGGCAGTCATCCTATCTACCTCTACTTTGTTTTGTTTAGGTACTGGGAATTGAACTCAAGACCTTACACTTCCCAGGCAGGAGTTTATACCACTGAGCTGTCTCCCCAGCCTCTCTATATTATTTTTAACATAAAATACTTTTAGTGCTAAGAGTATCTATTCCTTTGACCTTACCTGTATAAAAACATGATTGACTTTGAGAACTCAAAAATATGAAACAGCCAAGTATAGTAGCACATGCATATAATCCCAGCACTTAGGAGGCAGGCACAAGAGGATGTTGCAAATCCAAGGTCAGCCTGGGCTATGCAGTGAGTTCAGGGTTGGCCTAAACTATGACTCTGTCTCAAAAATAAAATAAGAAATTAAGGGCCAGGGATATAGCTCAGAGGCCCACCTGGAAATCATGAGTTCAATTTCCAGTACCAAAATAATAAAGAAGTAATTTTTAAAAAGAAAACTCTAGGGCCGGGAAAATGGTTAAGTGACAAAAGTGCCTGCATGCAAGCACAAGGTCCTGGGTTTGATCTCCAATACAGCAAAGAAAAGAAAAAAGAAAACTCTGATCTACCATCATTAAGAGTTTAAATGTATACAAAATAATCAGAAAATCACCTTTTAAAAAAATAAATGATGCCCAGAGATGAAGTAACTCACCGCTGCTCGCTACCTTGCTTTCAGAATTGGCTGTTAGTAAGAACAGGTAACCCCTTCCATAACTTCTACTGCGTGCCCTTCTCAGAGCCTTTACTTAAGTTAGTCTACTTAAGCCTCACAAATAGTGCTATACGGAAAGTAAATTTTATTATTTCCACATTACAAATCAGAGACTGGAGTCAGTACAGAGGATAAATAATTTCCTGAAGGTCAGCCAGCAGGACCCAGGGCCACGAAGGGGGCCTCAAGGTCCGGGCTTCCAGCCACCATGCTCTCCTCCCACCTGGACTGCCACAGTCAGACCCAGCCCAGTGCTTTTCTACTGTGTCATACTACACTTAAGTTTACAGCCAGAGGGAGGCAGAACAGGTGGGGTTTTTTTGTTTGCACAACCGGGAATTGAACTCACACCCTTACGCTTGCCAGGGAAGCCCTTATTCCATTGGGCCATCTCCCCAGCCCGAACACATGGGTTTTTTGCTGCACTGGGGATGCATCTAGAGCTTTATACATAGTTATGTTCACAGCCCTTTTTATTCTTTTTAAGATATGGTATGTCTAAGTTGCTAAACTACCCAGCCTTGGACTTCTCCTGCCTCAAGCTCACAGACTTTGGGGATTATAGGCATGCACCACCATACCTAATTTATCCATATTTTATTTTGAAACAGGATCTCACTAAGTTGTTAAGTTGCCCAGCCTGGGCTGGAACTTGCAATATTCCTGCTTCAGCTTCTGAAGACTACTGAGATTACAGGTGTGGATCACCATGCCCAGCTCATGATGGGCTGTTCTTAAAATAGAAATGAGAGCCACCCTCCAGTTTCCTTTTGGCATTAGATCTGAACACTGCTCTTGGTGGTCGTAAAGTAGGAAAAGGAATACTAAAGCTGGCCTAACAGCTTTACAGTCTGGCATATAGCACATGGTCTAGTTTCAAACAAAGTTGAGGGGCCAGGGAGAGGGCTCAGTGGAATACGCGCTTCTCTGGCAAGTGCAAGGGCCTGAGTTCAATCCCTTCCCCCCCCCAAAAAAAAAACAATGTTGAAATAAATTTTTAAAAAGACAGAAATGATAGCCACAGAGCTATGAAGAAACGATTAACTGTTCAAAATACGTAACTATTTTGACAGATATTAGTTGGACAATTCCCCATTCAAATTTTACATAATTTAGAGCTGAATCTCTCCCATAAGTATTTAGTTTAGTACATGACAATGGAGAAGATGAAAAGCCTTACCAAGCAGACTTGAACTGCCCTTTCCAGGAGACAGATGTGCTTCTCCTGCAGCAAAACAATCTCAGGAAATGAAAGAATGAGAAAGAGGAGGGAGGAGCCAGGGTGAGTCAGAACAGCAGGCCAGCAAACCAGCTCCAGGGGCTGGGGGCTGGGCGGATAAGGAAAGTAAAGATCAAGGGCAAGTTCAGGCAGACTTAAAAGGGGAAGGAGAAAATACACTTGGAGATACAGCCAAAAACTTATCAACCGTTAAAAAAAGTTTTCAAACCACATCACTGTCTCTGTGAGATAGAGGGCTATTTTATAGCTGACAGAACTGAAGCTCCTTAAAAAATTAAATGAATTCCTCCCAAAACACATGGCTAGTATCTGGTAGAGCTAAGGCCACATATAAAGCCTGTGA
This sequence comes from Ctenomys sociabilis, assembly GCA_004027165.1. Taxonomy (NCBI): domain Eukaryota; kingdom Metazoa; phylum Chordata; class Mammalia; order Rodentia; family Ctenomyidae; genus Ctenomys; species Ctenomys sociabilis. The sequence goes on from PVKA01032613.1 coordinate 2,663, forward strand.
TTTTCAGTCATGTTCTCAATAGATCATTCTCTGACTAAAAGGCAAAGTGAATTAAAAACAAAACAAAGTAGAAAGTAATCAGAAGTCCCTATCTAGCTTTTCTAATGTTGAATTTCTTCAACCAGGTCTGAGCTCAAGCAGTAACAGGAAGTTATAGTCCAGCTCCAGCTTGCCAAAGCTACTTATATTTAAGATGAGTGCTGCCAACTGAACCAGTATTTATTTCTTTGTTTGTTTGTTTGTTTTGGCGTAATGGGGGATGTAACTCAGGCCCTCCACTTGCCCGGGAAGCACTTATTCTCCTGAACCATCTCCCCAGCCCCCTGAACCATTATTTTAAGTTACACCCAAATTAATGACTTCCTTCTCCTGCCTGCTAATCTCACTTTGAATGTGTCTTTATCACACACATCCAACATGCTCCACTGTTACTTACATTTACTTTCTTCAACCAGGTCTGAGCTCAAAAGACCTACATTTTTTGTATATCAGCAGTTAGCATGCAGCTGGCAAAGCACAATCAATTAAGTCTTTTTTTTTTTTTTTCGATTAAGTCTTATTGTATCTAAAATTCATCCTGGAAAGTTTTTAAAACAGCATTATAAATATTACCTATCAATCTTCAGAAAATGCTTAGAGGATGGGCAGATACTATTAGTAATTTCATTAGTTTATGGGCAGCCTGTAGAACACATAGGGCCACACAGACAAATATGAACACTAGTACGACACTCTGATTATCAAGGAAAATGGAGAAAGAACCTGAGCAGGGCCAGGCAGTCATGCACCCTACCCTATCCTAGCAACCTGGGAGGCTGAGGAGCGAGGATCACTGAGCCTTACTGCTGCTGGATCCACAGTGCTAATGTAACATGCAGACCCTTAGCAGGTGTACAGAAAGTTCACTCTCAGGTGACTGCGAACATCTGTAATGATGAGTGTCCTGAAGTGGAATGAGAATCCTAAAAACAACAGACTTAATTTTTTTTTAAAAAAGATCTCTTTAAAACATGCAGGAACTCATACCCAGCCGCCTTGCTGAATGATGTACTCTGCTGAGTGGTCCTCCAGATACGTCACGCCAAACTGCAGCAGTGCACTCAAAGGCTCTTGACCACGTCTTGTTAACTCCAAAAGCATTTGTCGTAGCAAAACCAGAGGCACCAAAATCTTCCATGTAAAGATGAGAGGGGAAAAAACAAATTCTTACAAAGCATTTGTATGTTCAACAACTGGAAAATTATAATCAGAAGCTTCTTTACATATTTGATTCTTATAAAAAAACACCAACTCCTATTAGATTCTTCTGAATCTTGAATGCAGGATATGGAAGAACACAGTTCCATGCAGCTGGGGGTGTCTGTGAGCCCAGGAGACCGGGTTGGGGACTCCCTGGCACAGTGCCCACCTGGCAAGCACAAGGCCCTGAGTTCAGTTCCTGGTACCAAGTAACACACATCCATAAAGAAATTTAAAGAAGCATTATTTATAGTAACAAAAGACTAGGAACAACAAGGACTAGTTTAATCAATGCTGACCATCCACTAAAATATGTTCTTAAAGAGATTTAGACTGTTCACTAGCCAGCACAAAAATTTATTTCACATGAAAAAAAAAAAAAAAAAGATATAGGACAGAGTGCACAATTCCATTTGAAGGAAAACAAAACATAGGCATGCATATATATATAAATGTACAAGAACTGGTGATAGTGGTTACCCAAGAAGATGGAACTAGGTGTCTGACAGCACAGGTAAGTGTTATTTTTGTCGTTTTTTTTTTAAGAGACAGGGTGTTTCTATGTAGTTCATTCTGTCCTTGAACTCACTGTGTTGAGTTGGCCCCAAACTCACATCAATCCACCTGTCTCAGCCTCCCAAGTGTTGGGATTACAGGCATGTACCACCATGCCTGGCAGAAACTTAGTATTTTTTTCATTCATATCTTTCTATACTTTTTGTATGTTGCCATATGTCCTTTTACTATTTGAAAAGACTTTTTAAGATTATATCTGATTAATCAAAAAACAAATATAATGGAAGTTATCACAATTTATACCTAACAACTCTATGCTCAATATTTCAATCATCAAAATTTACACCAGAAATTAGTCTGCTGCCCTCCTTTAAAATGCACATTGAGTAGCCAGGTTCAATGGGGCATGCCTGCAATCCTAGCACTTGAGAGGCTAAGGAAGGAGGATCACAGTTAGTTTGTAGCCAGCTTGGGATACATAAACAGGTTCAAGGCTAGCCTGCATTACATAGTAACACCTTGTCTTTAAAATAAATAAATAAGAATGCATATTAAAAAACTGTAAGGCTAGGGATGCACTCTAGTGGAATGCACTTGCCTGTCATGTATAGAGCCCTGAATCTGATATCTTGACACTTCAGGAAGAAAATATGTAAGTATTTCCATGAGCCATCTGCATGCAATCCCTCACCTAAAACACTAAGAGGGCTCCACATAACTGGAGAAGGAATGCACAAGGAAATGAAACCAATTCCAGTTTCTTTTATTGGATTAGCAAGGAAATAACTGAGGAACAACAAAATATTTTTGTAGAAAAGAACAAACAAAAAATGAATTTATACTTCATATTAATATTCTATGGCTTTGAAGTAAAAACAACCCTCAGGGAAACCATATGCAAATCTAGAAGAAAGAATGCAATAAACACGTATCTTCACCTTTTGACATTCTAAAAAAACTGCATCTCAAAATATATTAAAAGCCCCTTACCATAGGCCAGGCATGGTAACACACACCTATGATTTCTGCACTTGGGAGGCTGAGGTAGGATTGCCACAAACTCAAAGCCAGCCTGGGATGCACAATGAATTCAAGGTCAGCCTGAACTACCCGGCAAGACTCTGTCTCAAAAAGAAAACAAACCAACAAAATCTTAACACTACTTAATATATCAGATTAGTCAGGTGTGGTGGCACATGCCTATAAATGCCTATAAACCCAAGCCCTGGGAGGTTGAGGCAGGAGGACTGCCAAATTCAAACTCAGCCCTGTCTCAAAAAAAAGAAAAAAAGTGCAGATAGGGACTACAGCTCAGTGAAAAGTTAAATAGCAACAGCAACTGCAGCAATAAGAAAAACATTCACCTTTATCCCTACTGTATGCCCTGGCTTCTCTTCATAAGGACTTTGATATCTCTTCTTCCAGTAGGTTGCACTTATTATTTTTTTTAATCTCAATGTCAACTAGGGCACCCTGAGACAGTAATTGAGACTGGGTGTGGTGTCACCTGCCTATAATCCCATTGCTTGGGAGGCTGAAAAACAGGAGGATCACTAGAAGTCTGATCTGTGTACTGAGACTCTGCACTAAAACCATTTGTAAAAAAAAATCTCAATCTCTCTCTCTCTCTCTCTCTCTCTCTCTCTCTCTCTCTTTCTCTCTCTCTCTGGCATAGGGTCTCACTACACACCTTGGACTCATTGATTCTCTTGTCTCAGCCTCCTCAGTGCAGGGATTACGGCATATGCCACAACAGCCAATTTCCTTGGCCAGCACACTGCGCCCAGGGTTGCAGGGTTGGCACAGCATGTGGTACCAGGGATCAAACCTATGTCCTTGTGCTTGCCAGGCAGACACTTAAACTGCCAAGCTATTTCCCCAGCCCCAGTTACACTTAAATTTAACAATGTTATATCTTATGAAAGAATATATAAGCTTGCTGGGTATATGATCCCAGCACTTAAAGGCTGAGGCATGAAGATCTCCTGGAGTTCAAGGTCAGGCTATAAACAGGATCACTTGAGTCTGATCTAGTAGTGAGAGCCTGAACACCCTGTAGGCTCTTCCCTAAAATACAAAAAAAAAAAAAAAGAAAATACACTAATAGGACTCCATGGGCTCTTTCCAGTACAATGGATATTTGGATGATAAGCCACATATTTGTCCATCTAGTTAACTTTTCTGTGCCCTAATAATGTTATTAAACATCACACCTCACAGATGTCATCTGTATCTAGTTCACTGATTTATTTCACCTTCTTTGACTTATCTATGTAAAATGTAATTTAATGCCGGGCGTGATGGCGCATGCCTGTAATCCTAGCACTTGGGAGGCTGAGGCAGGAGGATTGCTGTGAGTTCGAGACCAGCCTGAGCTACAAAGTGAGCTTAAGGCCAGCCTGAACTGCATAGTGAGACCCTGTCTCAAAAAGACAAAAAATAAAATGTAATTTAAGTGGAGGCCAGGAGATGGCTCACTGGAATAAGTGCTTCCCTGGCAAGCGCAAGGGCCTAAGTTTAATCCCCGGTTATAGCCCCCACCAAAAAAAAATGTAATTTAAGATATAACCAGATGCTCTATGTCATCCAGTGGAATGCAACAAGCATCAGATAAAAATACCTGTTTTCTTGCCAAAAAGGTTAAACTGAATCTGATCAGCCTTTAAAACTACCTATAAAAGAACTTGTACACACCATCTCAGTGAGGTAGTCAATAAGATCCAAAACAGGAAATTTATAGAATAACTTATTTGTAAATTAAAGGGGAAAAAGGAGGATTCCTAAAAAGAGACTTGAGCCACATATTGTCCTACCTAGAAGAAATGTTCAGAAAACATGATTTCAGAGATGGGTGTGATGGTGCACACTTGTAATCCCAGCACCCAGGAGGCTGAGGCAGGAGGATCACAGTGAGTTTGAGGCCCATCTGGGTTACATAGTCAGTTCAAGGCCAGCCTGAATTACATAGCAGACTCTGTCTCAAGCAAAACAAAACACATAATTTCAGAGATAGAAATTGTTCCAGATGCTGGAAGAAGTAGGAAATGAGAAGTGACTGCTACTAGATTTTCTTCTGGCATGATGAAAACGTTCTGGAATTAGTGGTGATGGTTATACAACTTTGTAAATACATTAAAAACCTCTTGAGTTTTTGCACAGTAAGTCAAAGGGAAAATTTTTATGAAAGGTGAATTATATTTTAATTAAAAAAAAAAAAAAAAGACTGTTGAACACCCCTAATCCTAGTTACCTCAATGGCTGAGGCAAGAGGGTTTCAACATCAGGGAAAGAATGAGCAAGTTATGAGATTCTATCTCAAACAAAAAAAATCTTACATATACCAGGTAAATGCAATGCACAGACTTTATTTAAGAGTTTGATTCAAACAAACCAACTTTTAAAAATACATTATAGCCTGGATTGTTAACACACGTCTTATAGTCCTAGCACTCAGGAAACTGAGGTTTAAGGATTATCACTGAGTTGTTCAAGCCCAGCCTGGCCTGGCAAGATTTTACCTCAAAACAAAGTTACGGCAAAATTTAAGAATATATTTGTGAAAAGCCAGGGAAATCTGAATACTAAGTAGATTATATAATATTAAAGAGCTACTGTTACTATTTCAGGTGTAATAATGATATTAGCAGTAAGTTTAAGAAAAAATGGAGTTCAGCCAGGGAGATAGCTCAGCAGCATAAACGTGGACCTGGCAAGTGCAAGTTCAGTGTGAGCACAAAAGGTCCTGAGTTCAATCTCAGAGAGAGAGAGACAGACAGAAAGAAAGAGAGGGAGGGAGGAGAGAGAAAGAGGAAGAAAGACGGAGAGGAGAGGAAGAGAGAGTGGGGAGGGGGGACACAGGGAGAGAGGAACAGAGCGACAGAAGGCGGGAGAGATGGGGAGAAACGGGAGAGGGGGGAAAGGGGGAAAAAGAGGGAGGCAGAGGAGAGAGGGGGAGGGAGAAGAAGGGAGGGAGAGAGGAAGCTAAGGAGAGAGTTCAGTGATGCCAGGTGTGGTGGTACATGCCAGTGACCCCAGCACTTGGGAGGCTTAGGCAGGAGGATCACTGTGAATTTAAGGCCAAATACTCTGGCTTAAAAAAAAAGAACAAGTTCAAGGTCAAGGCAGGCACAGTTCAGAGGTAGAGAATAAACCATGTGCAAGACACTGGATTGAATCCCTAGCCTGCCAAAAAAAAAAAGCAGGAAAGGCTATATTTAGGGGAATACATGCTAATGTGTTTTATAAATAAAATATGGTGCGGGAGGGTGTGCCTCAAAATTAAAGTTAAGTGATAGATATATGGGATTTGTTATACTCTTCTGTTTTTGTGCTTGAAATTTCAACAAGATATCTGAAAATATTAGGGATTTAATATGCCACTAAAAATAAACTAAAGAAGCCAGGCGTGGTGGTGCATGCCTGTAATCCCAGCACTCAGGAGGCTAAGGCAGGAGGATTGTTGTGAGTTCGAGACCAGCCTGAGCTACAAAGTAAGTTTAAGGCCAGCCTGAACTGCATAGTGGGACCTTGTCTCAAAAAGACAATAAATAAATAAATAAATAAATAAATAAATAAATAAATAAATAAATAAATTAAGGAATCTACCTTTGTTATTTATTTTTAAAGCCCATTTATTATTCTATGAATATCACATAACCCCACTAACATTTTACCCAGTTTTTTCTCTTTAATGGTCATATCTGGGGGCCAGGGAGATGGCTCAATGGCTTAAGTACCTGCCTGTCAAATACAAGGTCCTGAGTTCAATCCCCAGTACCAAAAAATAAAGAGTAATGGTCATATTCTGCCTGTAAGCAGCTAAGTACATAGGAAAAAATAATGTCCACAAAGGGAGTGCAAATGTCACGTAACTCTGAGAGAACTGCAATATTATTTAATTTAATTTTTTTTTTAAATGTCTTTTTGAGACAGGGTCTCACTATGCAGTTCAGGCTGGCCTTAAGCTCACTTTGTAGCTCAAGCTGGTCTTGAACTCACAACAATCCTCCTGCCTCAGCCTCCCAAGTGCTGGGATTACAGGCATGCACCACCATGCCTGGCTTAATATTATTTAATATTTTGGCACAGTCGGGAAGGTGATATATGCATGTAACCCCAGCTACTGGGAAAGCTGAGCAAGGAGGATGGCAAGTTTGAGGTCAGCCTGAGCAGAAACCCTGTCTTAAAAAATAAAAAGATCTGGTGAAGTAAGTCAGGGGCAGAATACTCCTGGGTTCAAAACCCAGTACATGTATTTATGCGCGCATGTCATTCCAATTCTTTTTCTAGGTATACACACTTAACATTTGTACAGATACATTTGGGGATATTCTTGGGGACTTAATCCAGGACTTCACCATGCTAAACATAAGTTCTACTGCTGAGCTGCACCCCTATTCCATACATGTACATTTCTGAGCAAACATCATATTGTTAATACTGTAACCAGCTTTTTACATCCTTTTTCTTTCTTTTCTTTCTTCTTTCTGTCTCTCTTTCTTTCCTTTCTTTCCTTTCTTTCTTTCTTCTTTCTGTTCTTTCTTTCTTTCGTTTTGAGACAGGTCTCTATGCAGTTCAGGCTGGCCTTGAGCTCATTTTGTAGCCCAGGCTATTCTCCTACTCCCAAAGATCCTCCAGTCTCAGTCTCTCCAGTGAGGTATTACAGACATGCAGTACCACAACCATTTTTTTTTTTTTTTTTTGCTATCTTAGTGGAGTACTGGATAAAGATGCCTTTGAAAGGGAAAAGAAAAAGAAAATTTAAAAAAAAAAATGGAAACAGCTTTGTAAATGGAGAAGGAAACAAGGGTTGAAGGGAAGGAAAGGGAATGATTAAAAATAATAATA
>PVKA01032613.1:10364-25236 GCA_004027165.1 Ctenomys sociabilis
AATAATAATAATAATAATAATAATAATAATAATAATAATAATAAAAGAGGGGCTGGCAGGTTAGCTCAGTTGTAAAGTATCTTCTTGAGCAAAATTAGTCAAGGGCAAAGGACTGCAGTTGGATCCCCAGTACCACACGCTACACCAAACCTGCCCTTAAGGCAGCCTAAGTCAGCCAGAAAAAAAAAAAAAGAATCCTCAAATTTTAAGAGCCAGACTGATAGCTCAGTGAACTAAAGTGCCTGCTTAGACAGAGTGCAACAGCCAGGGTTTGATTCTGGTGTCCCATGCCATGCCAGCCTCACCCACAGGGCACACTAAACCAGGAGACTGAGACTGGGGATGGTGGCATGCACTTGTCATCCCCACACTTGGGAGGCTGAAAACAGGAGAATCACTATGGGTCCAATCTACATAGTGAGACCCTGTACACCCTGTCCTAAATACAGGAAAAAGGAGAAAAAAAAAAAGGAATTAAGATATCCTATGCACAGGCACAGATTTCTCATGATGAATGTGATCCTTATATGTATGGTAGATATGTACTAAATCTAAAAAATAAATAAAATAAAATGAGGAGAGAAAATTGAACTTTTACAAATGAACTCAGTTTCCTCCAACCTGCCATGCTTTGTGCATATTTTTGCCTTTCTATGAGTATTTCAGTTGCATTTCATTTACTTGCTAGATAGTTTTATCTATGTAAACTAGATGTTATAAATTTGATACTGGGCTGGGGAGATGGCTTAGTGGAATAAGTGCTTCCCTGGCAAGTGCAAGGGCCAGAGTTCAATCCCAGTTCCGCAAAAAAAAAAAAAAAAAAAATTGATACTGCTTCCTTTACTACCCCCCCCCCCCCCCCCGTGGGCTTTGCGCTAATGAGTGGCTGAATATGATGACACATGCCCGTAAATAATCCCAGGGCTGGGGCAGAATGATTCCAAGTTCAAGTACCAGCAACTTAGCAAGACCCTGTCTCAAATTTAAAAAGCTAACGATAAGGTTTTGTGGCAGATAGAGTGCTTGTTCAAGGCCTTTAAATCCTTCCATGCATATACACACAAAGTGAGAATACTGCTTCTGGGTAAAGGTGTAGTACACTGTAAGTGTTTTCCTTCAACTGGTGGTATGACAAGATACCGAAGACAAAGAAAGTTTTACAAACATCATGCTCAGTATAACCTATGAGGTAAGCCTCTCCAATTACCCACTCTCATTTTAACTGGACTAGGGGAGGGGCAGATTCTAACAGCCTTTACCATAACCCTGACACTTTGCAGCCCTTGAGGACCACAGAGAATAATTCTAATTATTCTCTAAAGAGAATCATCCAGCAAATCAAGTAATAGTTTAATTGGTACCCTTCATTTACATGAAGCAGTCAAGCCATAGCCTGATCCAGATGAGTGACAAACATGAACAGGAATGCAATAAAAGGAAGTGTGAAAAAAGATAGTGAAGACCAAGACTGACTCAGATTTTTCACAACACTCTCAAGGATTGAGGGTGGAGGTAGGGCATAAAAGAAATTGTTATACTAATCACTACGCAGGTGTGACAAGAGAAAATGCCAAGTCAGGGAAGGGCTGGGGTTGCAGAACAGCACCTGCCTGATAAGCACCAAGGTCCTGGGTTAAATCCTTGGTACTGCAGGAGAAGAAAAAAAAAAACAAAAAAACGACAAAATGAGTGATAAAAGGTACCCGAGTGCTTGATTTTCGGTGTACTAAGAAATCTCATCATAGGTAAGCTAAAATCTATTCCAAATGTTAATGAGGGTATTGTCTTTTATACCAAAAAATGACACGAATAGATACATACTGCTAACAACATATTAACATGCCCTAACAGTGACAAGAGTCATGAACATTGCACAATGTTTCAGTCAACAACAGACCACATACCTAACAGTGGTCCTGTAAGACAACATGCAGCGATATCGCAGGTGCTTGAGTGTGTATATACACTCTGTGATGTCATAATGAGGTCACCTAAAGGTGCACTTCTGACAATATTCCCACACCATTTAAGTGACACATGGCTGTATTTGGAAACAAGACTTCATATGTATTAAAAAGACTACAACAGCTGCTGCTTACTCAGTATTCATAATACTCTGGTTTCTCTTCAGATAGTACAAATCAAAATACTAAGGTGTCACATGATATACTATCTAACATTTAGTATGTAATCTGATTCTAGTGAAATGTATGGAAATAGTACTGACTCCATTGCACAGATGAGAAAATGAAGACTTAAATAGCTTAATCAACCTACCCAAATACACATATTCAGTCTGTAGTGAAACTAACTTATAAAAAAGTTGATCTCAGAGAAAATACATTGGTAGCTAAAAGAGGCTAGATAGCTGCAAGGAAAAAGAGATTGGGAAACAATAATAAAAACATACAGGAGGAAAAAAAAAAAAAAAAAAACAACGTACAGGGGCTGTACAGGGGCTGGCCAGATAGCTTAGCAGACTAAAGCGCCTACTTATGTAAAGTGCAATGCCTGGGGTTTGATCCCCAGCATGGTGTGCCAGCCCTACCCCTGGGCACACTAAGACCACAAATGAGACTGGGAGAGGTGGCGCATACCTGTAATCCCAGCACTTTGGAGGCTGAAAACAGGAGAAATACTACAAGTCCAATCTACCCTGTAGACTCTATCCTAAATACATTTAAAAAATAAAAAAAAAAAAAATACATAATTAAAAAGATGGGGCCTGGGAGATGGCTCAGTGGAATAAGCGCTTCTCTGGCAAGTACAAGGGCCTGAGTTCAACCCCAGTTCTGCCAAGAAAAAAAATTAAAAAGAGTAAATTTCATTGCATAGCAGGTAATGATAGCTAATGACAATATACTTCATTCTTGAAAAATGTAAAGAGATGTTACATAGTCTCCTCCCAAAATGATAATTATGTGAACTAATGAATCTGTTAATTAGCTAGGTTTATTTATTTATTTATTTATTTTTTGGCAGGACCAGGGATTGAACTCAGGCTTTTGCACTTGCCAGGGAAGCTCTTATTCCACTGAGCCAACTCACGGCCCCTAATTAGCTAGGTTTAACCATTCTACAATGTATATAAACTTCAAAATAGCACCTTGTACTAAGAACATAAAAATGTTATGTTTTGTTTTTAAAAAAAAAATTTTAAAGCTGAAATTTGAACAAGTCAAATTATGCACCTAAAATCTAGGAAGTAGGTGCATATGGTCACATGATCAGACCTGGTCCTCCATATGATCAGGTTCTACATCTGTCTTAGTTACTCTTCTCTTGTTGTTGGGACAAATACCCAATACCCAAAATGAAGGAAGGAAAGGTTTATTTAGCTCAGTTACTGGAGGCTTCAGTCTGTATTCAGCTGGCTCTAAGGCAGAGGGGCATATGGCAGAGAGCAGCTGTTCATGGCTGAAAGTACTCACACCCATAATCCCAGCCTTGGATCACACATAATCCCAGTGTATCATGAGTTAATCACAAACCCTAGAAGTCCCTACCACGTGATTACATGAGGCTTTGGGAAGACAACTAGAAACCATAACAACATCCAACCTTGGATTGAAAATATATGGGGAGGCTGGGGAGATAGGTCAGCATGCTAAACACCTGCCTGGCAAGCGCAAGGATCCAGGTTCAGACCCTGGTACCACATGCTGTGCTGGCTCCAGGCACTGAGCCAACCGCCAAAACTAGGCATGGTGGCACATGTCTATATTCCCAGTGCTAGGGCAGCTAAAATCAGGAAGATCACTATGATTCCAAGCTGTGTAGCAAGACCCTCTACCAAATAAATCAATAAATAGGAAGGAAGGAAAATAATATACCAGGGAAAACTGCACAACATACACACTCTTTTCCATCTTGTTATTCTCTAAATTATATAATATGCAACATTAAACAGCATTTACTTTGTATTAGATATTGTAAGCAATCTAAAGCTAATTCATATGAATGGGAAGACATAAATAGTTACATGCAAACATTACATCTTTTTATATAAGGCAATGAGCATCTAAGAATTCTGCTGAGAGAAGTGTAGGAACCAACCCACCACACATACAGATGGCTACATAGAAATTACTGTAAACAGCTGAGCAGAGCTGGCTATCTGCAAAAATAATTGTACTGAATTTTCTCTTCCCTAGCAATAGATTATACTCAGAGTCACATTTCTTCCTCATATTAAATCCCCTTGTATGCTGCCTTTTCAAGTAATTGAAAGTAGATGATAAAGTCTAAGATAGTAGATTAGTAGTATGATACTCTAGAAAAAATACTGCAGCTAGAATCAGAAGGCCTTAGTTCTAGTGCTGGTTCCCACAGTTACTCATCAAGAGGTCCTAGAAATATTTAATTCTTTCTTCTCATTAGTCTTGTCTAAAGTAAGTAAATAACAAAAGCTAATCAAATCTATTTTGCTGTCTTCAATGGATGGTTGGAATGATCAAACAAGATGCAACATGTAAAGTATAAAACACAAATGCTATTATTAAATAAGAGAAGCAGAAGGGTCTATCTTCCAAACAGAGACTTCAGGACCGGTCAAATAGCTCAGTAGATTAAAGCGCTTGCAAGCAGGCCCACAGGCCAGGGGTTCAATAAGGCCCTGCACAGGGGCATACAATTGAGACTGGGCGTGGTGGCGCACACACCTGTAATCCCAGTTCTAGGGAAGCTGTAAACAGGCAGATCACTATTACTAGTCCAGTCTAGTAGTGAGACCCTGAACCCACCTTGTAGACCCTTTCCTAAAAAATTAAAAAAAAAAAAAACTTTACTACTCTGTGAGACATATTCATACACTAATAACCAACGTTGACAGATTTTTCACAATATCCTCAGGACTGGGGTGGAGGATAGGGCAAACATGGAGAAAAACATTTCTGTTTTTTTTTTTTTGTTTTTTTTTTTTGTCTTTTTGAGCCAGGGTCTCACTATGCAGTTCAGGCTGGCCTTAAGCTCACTTTGTAGCTCAGGCTGGTCTCGAACTCACAGCAATCCTCCTGCCTCAGCCTCCCGAGTGCTGGGATTACAGGCATGCGCCACCACGTCCGGCGAGACAAACATTTCTAACAGAGAAATAAACAAATGATGGGAAATTCAGGGCACACAAAAATGAAGGTGGAGTATGCTATGGGGCTCATATGTTGAGGCTAAAAAGAACACTGCAGCACTGACCCAAACATCAGTAGAACCACAGGTGTCCACTTAACACAGCTGGAAGAGCCGGGCATGGTAGCGCATGCCTATAATCCCAGCACTCGGGAGACTGAGACAGGAGGATTGTTGTGAGTTCGAGACCAGCCTGAGCTACAGAGTAGCTCAGCCTGAGCTGCATAGCAAGACCCTGTCTCAAAAAGACAAAAAACAAAAAACAAAAAACAAAAAAAAAAACACAGCTGGATTTATACATTAATGAGCTCTAACAGTTTTAGCACAATGCTAAACAATTCCACCTAGGTTTTATCATTAACACACTAAAATCTCACAAGGGTAAAGATAATTTGATAATTATTACCTTATTCCAGCCGCTGGCATGAACTGCAGTCTCCAGTACACATTCTCGATATGTCTGATAGGTCACTGGCCTGTATAGATATTTTAAAAGTCTGTGTCACAAAAAAGGAAAATTCTACATGTTGCTGAAGCGACTATAACTATTTAACATACTGCTTTATACAAGGTAATAGTTTTAATATTGGATATACATTTTTTCCAAGCATCCTATAGGCTGAGATGCACATTTTGGAAAGTAGTTAACATAGCAATGTATGTTCCCCCATGTGGTAATGAGGATGGAATCCAGGGCCTTCACACTGAGCTACATCCTCAGTCCCTTGAAAAAAAAAAAAAAAGGTCTCGCTAAATTGCCTAAGCTGGACTCAAACTTGTGATCCTCCTACCTCAGCCTCTCTAAAAGCTAGAATTATAGGCATACCCCAATGGGCCCAGCTCTCATAACTTTTTATAATTACTTAAAATTTATTTAGTAAAACTTCTATGTTGCAAATAAATACATGGATTACTAACAGAGAGAGAATCGAGTAACAAGTAAAATTACCTACATAATGTAATGCCAGTCATAATTTAAAAATTTTTGGAAGCCACATTAAAAAAAAAACCTAATTCTTAAAGAGTATAATAATATATTTTAGCAAAGTATATTCAAAATGTCCTTTCAGGGGCCTGCCCATTAGATCAGTTGTTTAAATGCCTGCTTAAGCATGATGTCATTTCAAAAAAGCTCAATATAAAAAAGCTGTGAGATATTTCACTCCTTCTTTCTCTCTCCTCTCCATCCGAGAACTAAACAGAGGACCTCCCACACTAGGCAAGTGCTCTAGTACTGAGTTACACCTCAAATCTCCTTTTTTGCTTATAAACTTTGAAATCTGGTGTGTACTATTACACTTTCTTTCTTTTTTTTTGCAGAACTGGGGACTGAACTCAGACCTTGCATTGCCAGGGAAGCACTTATTCCACCGAGCCATCTCCCTGGCCCCTGTATATTACACTTTCTACAGAGCATGGATATTACAGATATTCACTAGCCACACCTGGCATTTAGACACAGTTGTGGCACGTGTCAGAATCCTAGCCTGCACTGAGAGTAGTGTGGCCTCAGAAGCCAGGTCTATCTGGATGTAAATTCCTATTGTGCTGCTTGCAGAATGTGTAAAATGATAGTTGATGACAATGCAAAAATATAAATATAAAAATGTAAAAGATACATTTTATACCTGTATCATTTTGAACATTCATACACTGAAGATCAGACCAGAATGCTCAGAACAGAAAATGTCTCTGAAACAGAATTTTAAATTCTATAGGCAAGGCTCCTCCCACTCCTTTTTACAGGTCTATTAATACTTTTCACAAAAGCTATGTGTGGGTAAGTTTCACTGAATCTATTATCCAAGCTACTAATTTCTTCACTTACATGGCATCACTTTTTATTTACTTTAATTTACACATGAAACCAAGATAAAATATGTAGTACCTGAAGTTCTTCAACAAATTAGTGAGACTTAAGTATTGTTATCACCCAAAAATTTGGGTATTTTTCAAGCTAGGACTAGTAGCACATGCCTGTAATCCCAGGACTCAGGAGGGTGAGGCAGACAGATATTCCAAGTATGAGATCAGCCTGGGATACAAAGTAAGCTCAAGGCCAGCCTGAACTACTTAGTGAGACCCTGTCTCAAAAAGAGCAAAAAAAAATTGGGCTTTGGGTTTGATTAGTACTCACATGCAAATTATGAGAAAGGCTAGTCTCTCTGCACTTCAGAACTATCTTATAAAGCCAGGCGTGGTGGCACATGCCTGTAATCCCAGCACTAGGGAAGCTGAGGCAGGAGGATTGTTGTGAGTTCGAGACCAGCCTGAGCTACAAAGTGACTTAAGGCCAGCCTGAACTGCATAGTGAAACCCTGTCTCAAAAAGACAAAAAAGGGCCAGGGAGATGGCTCAGTGGAATAAGCGCTTTCCTGGCAAGCATAAGGGCCTGAGTTCAATCCCTGGTTCCGCCAAAAAAAAAAAAAAAAAAAAAAAGAACTATCTTATAGTGTAAGATTTCAAGCTAAAAATAGGGCATAATTTATAGCCCTTACTTATTCTAACTCCTCTCATCCTCAATTTTTTCCCCCCCGGTACCTGGGATACAACTTGAGACCCTGTGCTTGCCAGACAGGAGCTTATGTTACTGAGCTATATCCCCAGCTCTCAACTTGAAAAGTAATCCAGTAATATAACTCTTTAGTTTTAAAATATTTTAGATTTTTTTGGTCTTAAGGAAAATTAAGCTTGGTGTGATGGCCCAAGGCTGTAGTTCCAGCACTGAGGCATGAAGGCACTGAAACATGAGGGTCACTATGGGTTCAAGAACAGCCTGGGCTACAAAGTAAGCTCAGGGCAAGTCTGAATTGCATAGGAAACTCTCTCTTTTTATTTTATTTTTTTTCAGAACTGGGGATTGAGCTCAGGTCCTTGTGCTTGCCAGGCAAGCACTTATTTTACTGAGCTATCTCCCCAGCCCCAAAACACTGTCTTGAAAGGCAAAAAAGAAAACTAAAATTGTGCCTTTAATCTTATTATGTATAATTAAGAGTTTCTACATTTGGTCATTTCACTAGAACATGCAGAAATAAACTGAACCCTCCTAAAAGCCAAATGACTTCATTAGTTTGTATTTTTAGGGGAGGGCCTACAGGATGTTCAGGGCCTCACTACTAGATCAGACTCACAGTGATCTGCCTGTTTATAGCCTCCCAAGAGCTGGGATTACAGGTACATACCACCATGCCCAGCATCAATCACCATCTCATCATGCCCTGGGGATCAAACCCCTCGCCCCTGCATCTGCCTAAGCAGGCGCTTTAATCCACCGAGCTATCTGGCCGGCCCTCATCCTATTTTATTTTTATAAAGTTATCAATCTTCATTAGGATAAATACATCTCAACTTCATACTAATTCCTTAATAATTTCAATTAAAAAAATAGGAAAATTGATTTTTAACATTTATATCAAGTCAGGCATGGTTATGATCATGGTATGTTGCCTGCCAGATAAGTATAAGTGAGGTATAGTTGTATATGCTAATAATTCCAGCACTTTTTGGGTGGCTGAGGCAGGAGGATGGCAAGTTTGAGTGTACCCTGTACAATTTAGTGATTTAGCAAGGCCATGTCTCAAAATAAAAAAGAAAGCCGGGCGTGGTGGCGCATGCCTGTAATCCCAGCACTAGGGAGGCTGAGGCAGGAGGATTGTTGTGAGTTCGAGACCAGCCTGAGCTACAAAGTGAGCTTAACGCCAGCCTGAACTGCACAGTGAGACCCTGTCTCAAAAAAGACAAAAAAAAAATAAAAATAAAAAATAAAATAAAAATAAAAAAAATAAAATAAAATAAAAAAGAGCTGAGAATGTAGTCAATTACAAAGGCCTCATACCCTAATCCCCAGTACTGCAAAAACAAATTAAAAAAAGAGATTTAGAACAAATGAACTGATTATGTTTTTTGTTGTTGTTGTTGTTTTGGTGGAACCAGGGATTAAACTCAGGCCCTTGCACTTGCCAGGGAAGTGCTTATTTGATTACAGTTTAATCTACTTTCATTCTTCTAGCTTCTGAGCTTCAAAATGGTCAGAATCATGTCTATGAGGGAAGCCCACTACAGGACTGTAGAAAAAATTCCATGGACAGATGTGCAACCCCAAAGTTTAGCAGGGGTTGGGAGGTGGCTCAGTGGAATAAGCACTTGCCTGGCAAGCACAGGGCCTCAATTCAATCCCTGGTTCCATCAAAAAAAAAAAAAAAAGTTGCCTTTCCCAAAGTTTAACATCATCTGGAAGATGGATATAATGTTAAACACAGATATCCAAAATACTGAGATAATATTAATCTCACCTTACAATGTACAAAACCTGAGCCATTTTATTTATGTTGGCCACCAGAAGGAATGGTAATAAAAAGTGGTCAGGACAAATGCAACAGCTTAAGTTTTTCATGTTATAAACACATCTGTTGAAATCTTATAGCTGAACAAGTAAATACAAACCACAAAAAGCTATGTTAGAACAGTTAAATCACTGCTTTGAAGCCAGGCTCTCATTAAAAACACAAGCAGCTGCTTTAGAAAAGCAAAAGAAAAGTGAAGATAAGCGACACTGTTCACGTAAAGCCAAGCCTTAACCATCCAGCATAGCACAAGATCCAGAGACTGCTTAGAGAAGCACATTCCCCTCAGCAACAGTAACTCACTGGCTGAGGAGCACTTGCAATGCTTTCTGCAGAGGCTCTTTCAGGTCTTGGGACACTCTTTCTCCAAGATGGGCCAAGCAGTCTTCTATTGAACTTTCTGGATTAGCAGGGCTGAACACGGGAGAAGTGTGACGATCAAAGCCTGTGCTGGTGAAGGCTGAAGACAGGGAAAAACAGAAATCTAATTTAATTAATAATATGAAAAATTTTCCATGGTCTAAGACCTTGGGAAAAGCTACTAGTTACAAGCCACTTAAAAGTCACATGGGGCCTGATGTAGTTCATTAACAGAGCTCTTACCTAACATGCATATGCCTTGCATTCAATCCTCAGTAATACACCAAAAACAGGGTCAGATAATAATTATGGATATTAATCTTGTCTAGAACAAAAAAAACCTGATAGGTCCTAAATTTAGTTTTTCTTAAAGGGTTGGGGTTTCTTTTTGGTTTTGTTTTTTTGAGGTGGGGGGAATTCTTTTTGGTACCAAGAATTGAACTCAGGATCTTACACTTGCCAGGAAGGTACCTGTACTACTGAGCTATACAGCCCCAAGCCCTCTTAAAGGGCTTTAATAGAAAAAACTCTTAGTTTAAAAAGAAGCAAGCAGGGCTGGAGAGATAGCTCAGTGGTCTAAGCACCTGCCTGGCAAGGGCAAGGACCTGGTTTTGATCCCTGGTACTGCATGCCGTACCTCTACTGAAACTGGGTGTGGTGGGACATGCTAGTAATCACAGTGCTGGGGAAGCTGTGACAAGAGGATTACTGCAAGTCTGAGCTGTGAAGTGAGATCCTGTGTCCAATAATAAACAAAATAAAGGAAAATATAATATAAAAATATACTAACAGTAGGGAGATGGCTCAGTGGAATAAGTGCTTCTCTGGCAAGTGCAAGGGCCTGAGTTCAATCCCTAGTTCCGCCAAAAAAAAAGAAAAATATACTAACAGAACAAGAGGTACAGCTCACTGTAGCCTAGCATGTAATGGGCCTGTGTTCCAGTCCCAGGAGTGAGGGAAGAAACACCAACCTGTAATCAGTTTAGTTTATGACACTGATCAACTTAGTATAAGAATAATTAATGAGAAGCAACTCCTGGTTCTATCATCCTTCTCTTCTCTTAGTATTTATTTTCGGGATTCTGTTTACCCTTCATAAGTGTGGCACATAAACCAGACTCTAATCAGGTTATTCCACCTCAGAAGATGAGTTCCTGATCCTCACCCTAACTAACCCTATCACTATCCTAAACCTAACACTAACCCTAACCCTAATCCTAACCCTAACCTCACACTAAATCCTAACCCTAACCTTAACCCTAACTTTATCCTAACCCTAAAACTAAACCTAAAAATAAAAAATAATAATAATAAAAGGAAATGAGTTCCTACTCTTACTGCTCCTGCCTTTTGTGCTCTGGCTGTTTTGACCCTCTGTAGCTCAGGCTGGCCTTGAACTGACATGTAGTCCAGGCTGGCCTCAAACTCCCAGCAATCCTCTTGCCTCAAGCTTCCTGAGTGGTGGGATTATAGTTGTGTGCTACCATGCCAAGCTTAATTTCCTTACTAAAATAAACTTTCTAATTCAAAATTACTGCACATGAACTAAATTTAAAATTATGGCAGTTATACTAGTTACAAGCCACTTAAAAGTCACATGGGGCCTGATGCAGTTCATTAACAGAGCTCTTACCCAACATTCTTATGCCTTGCATTCAATCCTCAGTAATACACCAAAAACAGGGTCTCAATAAAGCCTGCTGGCTAATTCCAGCACTGTGATAGGCTGAGGAAGAAGACCACATATCTGAACCCAGACTGAGTAACTTAGTAACTTAATGAAACTATTTCTTTTCTTTTTTTTTTGCAGAACCGGGGATTGAACTCAGACCCTTGCTCTTGTCAGGGAAGCCCTTATTCCAACTATTTCAAAAAAATTTTTTAAAGTTTAAAAAAAAAAAAAAAGAGCTCAGGATAAAGTTCAGTGCAAAGGTCTTGCACTTAATCCCCACTACCACAAATAAACAGCAACTCACCAGCTTCTCTAATTCATAATTTCTTCCCCTTTTTTTTTTGATATCAGGAAGGACCTTGCGTTTGCCAGGCAGGTGCTGTGCCACTGAGCTATATCCCTAGTCCCTAAATCTGTCCATTCTCTGAATGCAAGAACAGGCAGGGTCACTGCTATTCCAATTTACAAACTGGATGCAGTTACCAATTATCTTGATATTTATTACATTTGATCTAAGGCTTTCTGGTACAAGACTACAAATTTCCTGCAAATGCCAGCCCCACCCTCAGGGTGCACTGAAACTGCAATTGAGACTGGGCATGGTGGTGCACCCCTGAAATCCCAGCTTTTGGGAGGCTGTAAACAGGAGAACCATTACAAATCTGATCTAGTAGTGAGACCCTGAACACCCTGCAGACCCTTCCCTAAAACACATAAGAAAAAAAAAAAAAAAAAAAAAAAGACTACAAATTTTACTATTTTCTTATCTCTACTACAAATTTTACTATTTTCTTATTTCTAAGATAGATAAAAAATGATTATAGGGGCCAGGGAGATGGCTCAGTGGAATAAGCACTTCCCTGGCAAGTGCAAGGGCCTGAGTTCAATCCCCGGTTCTGCCAAAGGGAAAAAAAAAAAAAAAATGATTATAAAGAAAAAAATAATGGGCTGGGAGATGGCTCAGTGGAATAAGCACTTCCCGGGCAAGCGCAAAGGCCTGAGTTCAATCTCCAGTTCCATCAAAAAAAAAGAAAGAAAAAAAAATAATCATAGAGTTCATAAATAACTTTGCATACATCAGGGACCACGGAGATAGCTCTGTAGAAAGGTGAGGGTCCTGAATTCAATCCCCAGTACTGCAAAAAAAAAAAAAAAAAAAAAAAATGGGACTGGGAAGATATAAGCGCTTGCCTGGCAAGCACTAGGGCCTGAGTTCAATCCCTGGTTCTGCCTTAAAAATGAAGGAAATATGCACACGTCAATAAACCTATAGAAAAGTCATAGGGCAAGATATTTAATAGAGGGCTGACCAGATAGCACAGCAGATTAAAGCATCTGCTTAGGCAAGACCTAAGGGACCAAGGTTCGATCCCCATGCCATGCTGGTTCCACTCCTGAGGCATGCTGCACACATCTGTAATCCCAGTGCTTGGGAAGTTGAAAATAGGAGGATCCCTACAATTCTGATGTATGCAGTGAGACTCTGTAGACCCTGCACTAAATATATTAAAAAAAAAAAAAGAATGGAAAAGATATTTAATAGAATATTTAAGTTATGTGTGTGGGATTTTTAAAAGCAAAAGTAAAGACAGAGAAACTGTCTCTTCAGAGTGAGGCTGGGCCTATTAGAAGAGGAGAAAAATAGGGGGAGAGGGAGATGGCTCAGTGGAATAAGCGCTTCCCTGGCAAGTACAAGGGCCTGAGTTCAATCCCCAGTTCTGTCAAAAAATAAATAAATGAAATAAAATAAATAAAAGAGGAGAAAAATGATAAAATATCTCCAGGAGACACAGAAGTATTGCAAGGAAAGCCACAATACTTAATGTAGCATTATTTATGGAGGAAAAAACAAGAATCAACTCATATGCTCCTTTCAATAATAAAGGAACAGGCTGGGCATGGTGGTGCATACCTGTAATCCCAGTACTTGCGAGGCTGAGGCAGGAGGACTTGAGTTTGAAGCCAGCCTGGGCTACACAGTGAGTATGAAGCTGGCCCAAGTTAGCTGTATCAATGAGAACAGGTCTACAAAAAATAGGATAATAAACTGGGGATGTGGCTCATGGGCAGAACTCTTGCCTTGCATGTACAAGGTTCTGGATTTGATCCCAGCACCCACACATACACAGACACAAAGGTAGGATGGTGTTAGTTGCAAAATATGTGCCTATAAAATATGTAATAATTGTAACTATAGCAAATACCCATGCAAAAATGAGAAAAGCTTATTTTTTTCCTTTTAATGTTAAATTTTATAAACATATCTCCTAGGAAAGAAAAAAAAGACTACTTTCTAGTTTCACCCTTTTTATTTCTTAGGACAGGGTATACAGGATATCACTGCATAGATCAGACTCATAGTGATTCTCCCCTTTACAGCCTCCCAGGTGCCAGGATTACAGGGCATGCCACCACACCTCATCTCAATGGCTTTCACAGCATGCCCTGGGGGCATGGCCAACATGGCAGGCCTAGGGATCAAACTTTGGGTCCCTGCGTCAGCCTAAACAGGCTCAGCTGAGCTATTTGGCCAGCCCCTAGTTTTTTTTTTTTGTCTTTTTGAGACAGGGTCTCACTATGCAGTTCAGGCTGGCCTTGAGCTCACTTTGTAGCTCAGGCTGGTCTCGAACTCACAACAATCCTCCTGCCTCAGCCTCGCAGAGTGCTGGGATTACAGGCATGTGCCACCACGCCCGGCACAGCCCCTAGTTTTACCCTCTCAATTCATATCAATGCTGAGACTATCCTACTATGAACATCACACTAAATCATCAAACTAAGCCACACCAAATAGAACCTGATAATTAGGAAAGAAAGAAAGAATAAACAGACCTTCAGAAATTTCTTTGTCCAGGGATTTTAGCTCTTCTTCAATTTCAGATTTAATTTCTAATAAAACTTCTGGGTCCAGAGATTGTGATGTTACATCTAGTTGAACACCTGAAACCAATCACAGGTCACTTATTCAAAAAGGAAAAGAGAAGCCATTTCAGCTATTAAGTCAGAAAATGTAAAATCAAAACTCAGGCTAGAAGAGGTTAAGGGATGCTTCCTAAAGTCATTAAGAAAACTACAACTAGGCTGGTGGGAAAGGTCTATAATTCCAGTACTTTCATAGGTTGAGGTAGGAAGATGCCAAGTTCAAATCCAGCCTGGGCACTTTAGTGACTTAGCAACACTGTGTCCCAAAATAAAACATAAGAGAAATAAGGATATAGCGGAAGACTGAAACAGTGGGTCACAAGTTCAAGTCTAGTCTGAGCCTACTTAATGCCTCAGTAAGACCCTATCTCAACATAAAAAATAAAAAAGAGGTGAGGATGTAGCTCAGTGCAAAGTCCCTGGGTATTCCCTGTTTAAAGACAAAAAAAAAAAA
>PVKA01032614.1:0-25162 GCA_004027165.1 Ctenomys sociabilis
TATCTCCTTTTTTGTTTAGTTTTGTCAGAGATGGGTATTCCATTGCCATTTAAATATTGGGGGTGCATGAATTCAGCAAAATAAGCCAATGTTGTCCAGTAGTCCAATCCACTCTACTGATTTCTGATACTCTCATAGTTAAATCCTAGGCTTCATTCTCAGCCTTTTGCTCACAGAGGAGAACTTCTACCTTTCATAGTTTATGTTAATGTGGCTGCCAACAGCCACAGTCTTTCAGTCTTTCCTTACCTCCTTGAATACATCAAGAACAGTAAAAGGCAGTTATCTGATTCCATAGTACTTTTAATGACAATTTCCGCCTAAACTTTCCCTGAAATACAGTTTTCTGGGGTCTTCCTTGTCAGGAGTTCTGATCAGAAACAACTTGTGGACTTCTTTTTCCAGACAGATGCACAACAATACCAACTATGAATTCACCCTCTACTGTTCCACTCGCTCAGGTCTGGTCTTAATTTTTCAATACTTTGTAAGCTTTCTTATTCCTCTTAGGTAGATTTTCTGACTAAAGTAGAGAGTCCAAAGTAACTGGTGAGCTTTTGTCCAAAATCTTTCATCCATAGTTTCCTGATAGATAAATGCTTATTTTTCCTAATAATTTACATTGTCCATTTGAAAATTAGTAATATTAGCTGATTGTCATATTTGCTACATATGATTTACTACTTGTGGTTTTACTTTTTTTACAACATATTAATTTTAGTTATACATAAAGTGGTACACCAAAATAAGAATACTTTTATTTCTAAACTAATACTTTGATCAATGTTGCATCAGAATCAAATGTTTGATCTTTTCCAAGAGATTTTAGCTATTAACTATAAATACGTTGTTAGTATGATATAGTAACACATTGTTTAAAATACATTATAAACTTTTTCCTCATGATGATATTGAATATTGATCCAAGTCCTGAAAACTGAGCTGCATCCCCATATCTTTTTATATTTTTCAATTTAAAATAAGGTCTCATTAGGCACTAAATTGCCCACGCTAGGTTCAAAATTTTGGTGCTTCTTCCCCGGCCTTCCAGAGTGATAAAATTACATGTGTGCCACCATACTTCTTTGTCATTTCTTTTTCCAAACAGCATTTAAAATTTTCTTTATGTAGTCAAATTGCCAGGCTGCATCTACGTAAATCTGGGGTTTTCTCTTTTGCATAGAGGCCATCCTCATTCCAAGATTCCAAACGTATCAAATGATGCTTTCTTCGTGAAGTTTCATGAGTCATTTTTATGTTTAAAACTGTACGCCATCTGTAATTCCAATTTTATGTTCCACAGGAAGAATAAGGGCCAGTTCGGAAGAAGCTTCCCAAAATACTTTGCATTGCATTAAGTCAGAAACAAAAGTGCAAGATGCTGTGTCTCGTTTTTAAAATTATACATGTGTGTAGTTCATGTTTACATTCCCTGTGGGGAGCTGGTACGTGTGCATAAGTCACCTGAATTCTTTTCTTTATGCCCTTTCCCATCCCTCTGTCCCCCTGTTACCCAGCTCTTGATTTCCTTCCTTTTCTGGACATGGCTACAGTATATACTGTTTACATCCTTTGCCATAAGGATAGTTGAGTCATTTGTAAAAAAATGGATACACTTTGAGACCATAAAGTTGAGTGAAATAAATCAGACACACAGAACATCCTTTCTAATTCTCTTTCCTACAGTGTATCTTGCAATTAAACTGAAAATACATTTTTCACAGTAGAAAATTTGGAAAATCCAAAAAGGTAAAAAGAAAAAAAACATCAATTGTATATCCATTAGTCAGAGATAATCCTTATTAGTATAACGTTTATTTCAGGTACAACTATATTTTTTGTAAATTGTAAAAACAAGATTCTCAATTTTTTTTTAAATTTAATATTAAACCATCAGATTTTAGGTCTGTGTTGTTATATAATCCTTCAAAACAGCATCTGAAAGTGCTATACAGGATTTTATATGCACAGAGTAGAGTGGTAAGATTTAAACACCTGGAGAGTGGATCATTAAAAGCAAATATAATGAATCAAAATTTCCAAATTTTAAAAATGTTTTCAAATAACTATTATGATAAGTAATACTGATTTTCACTTCTTCAAATTCTGAGGGTGCTCAACTGAAATAGAATATTGTCCTGTTCTTTTCATCTCTGCCATTTCAAAAGATGACAAATGGTTTATTAGTAGAAAATATTCAATGTGATTGACTGGGGTACTTTCTGCAGAGAATAAGTGTTCCAAGACTAATTATAGTAAAGCTCTGATAAACACTCAAGTCCTTAACTCTTTAATCTTGAGGAAATTTTAATCCTCAATTCTCATTTACACTTCTTCCTTTCTGTGTATATGTGTGTGTGACTGAGGAGTAAACACAGAGCCTGTGCATTGAGCAATATCCCCATTTAAAATTATTTTATTTCATTTTTTGTCTTCACACAAGGTCTCTCTCAGTCTGTACATTGCCCAAGTTGGGTTCAAACTCATTATATTGCTTTTTCAGTTTACCAGAATGCTGAGATGACAGGCGTGTGCACCACACCCAGCCTTCCATTTACGCTTTCGAACACAGACTCCAGAAAGAAATGACCAGTCTTCCCTAAGGAGCTAAAGCCTCATGTAAGGTGGAGGATATTGTCCTTTGAGTTACTGTGACTCAAAGAAGTTGTTTAATTCTTGGTTCCACCTTTCTGCTGAGAGAAAGCTTAAGTTTAGGTCCAGCCATACAACAGACCACAGTTATCAGGAGGTAAAGAGCAGAGCAGAGGGAGGGGCAGAGACGGGAAGAAACAAGAAGAAAGCTGTTGTCACATATCACCCCCAACCATCCATTTCCCCAGTGAATCTGAAGCAGCCCAGTGGCTTGGATTGGGGTCTAGCTGAAATTAGAAGATGGTAGCCTCATTCTCAAGTGGCAATTTATCAAAGAAAATATGACCTCTACTTAGAAGAACAGCAGTGAAATAGCCATGGGATTATGCAACAGCAGGCTGGGATGAGCCAGTGTCATTAAGCCAAGACTGTCTCTAGGTCTTCCTGGTGATAAATAGATTCTTTCTCTGACTGACTGAAGGTGTCACATCACATCTCAGAGTTTTCATTTATAAAAAGGTGAAAGATTCATACAATCTGAAGAGAAACCAGAGTTAAACAGGTTTTTTTTTGTTTGTTTGTTTGTTTTTGTTTTTGTTTTTTTTTCGGGACCAGGGATTGAACTCAGGCCCTTGTGCTTGCCAGGGAAGCACTTATTCCACTGAGCCATCTCCCTGGCTCACAGAGTTTTCATTTATAAACTAAAGCAAAGAAGAGATCAAGGCTGAAGATTATAAAGTCAGGGCTACCCAAGGCTTTCTATATGTCCCTCTCACTTTACAGAAGAAACTATGGCCTAGAGAAAAGAAAGCTGATGTAGTTACAAAACCAGAAAGCAAAAGATGCAACCAGCATTGAATGCAGACATCTGAATACAAAGACCCTACTCCAGCCACAAAATTCTAATTTTACCCTGAACGAATTACTTAATTTCTGAAGGCTTTACTACCTTGCTTTTTTGGTTTCTCTGTTTTGTCTCTTAGTTTTTTACATAGGGTCTCCCATGTACCTCAAGCTTACCTAGAACTAACAATCTTCCTGCCTCAGCCTCCAGAGTGCAGATACTGCGTGGTTGCAACCATGATACACAGCACCAACTACCCAGCTTTTAGTGCATAAGAAGCAAAAGGAACAAGGCAGAGACAACATGTAGTGCCCTGGAACATATATTAATAGTTATGTTTTTATGTTTGCAGAATGGTAATGTGAAAGCTTGTGGCTCTGCATTTAATTGAGTCTTGTGATTACCTATTTATAGCCCAGGAAACCATCACAGTCTATAAATAGTGGGCAATAAAATCTTATTATAAAAATCCATACATTTAAATTAACTACATACTTCCATGTTTGTTTATATTGTTGATCAATAACTCAATTGAAATAGTGCAAGTTTGATCCAATAACTCAAGCCAGACCTATGGCAAAACTCTCACCATGGAGAAATAAAGTTACCAGAGCTCCCAGCTTTTGCCCTTTGACTTTATGTGGAGCAGCTGTACATCACTGTTCCTCCTCCCATGAAGGAAACTCTAAGATGTAGCATGATTTTAAGTATGGTGCTGCTGAGTATTTGAATTATTTATGCTTGCTTTAGCTACAAGGGTGGGAAAGGAAGCTGGGCTGGGCTTTGTCTGTGATTCTGTCAATGACACTATGATTAGATCAACTTCCAAGAGGGGTTGGGGGAGAAAGAGAGGAAGAAGAAAGAGAGAGGAGAGAGGAGTGGGAGGTAGTGGAGGGGAGAGAAAAGAAGAAATGAGACATGATGAGGGAAGGGAAGGGAGGGGAAGGGAAGGAGGGAAGGAGAGGAGAAGGGGAGGAAGAAAAGGAGGAACCAAAGCCTTTATCTCTATAGAAAGGCTACAGATGCTGTGTAAGCATGTGGTAGGAGACAGCAATGGCCACCCAGTCATGAGACCTGGGGTTTCATTCTTACACTACACCTTTCAGCTTCAAACTTTAAATGAATGGCTTTTTCTAATGGGCACTATGCTCCAAATCCTGCCCAAAGTAGCAGCTGCAGTGCCCTGCACACACTAGGTACAGAGGCTAGGTGCCAGATTGCAATGCAGAACCATCCTCCACCACCCTGGGTGGCATACTCTGAGAATGAAGGTCCTCCTTATAAGGAAGGGATGACAGCATAGTACTCACAGCTTTTCCCAAGGACTCTTCTTGCTTTTGGCCCTGTGTTTGCTGGTTTATTTAGTTCTCTTTCAAACCAGTAGGCTAGCACATTGGGGTAGAAATCGTGGTAAGGTTAAAGCCCTTCAGTCATCCAGTAATAGTTAAATTACTCACTAAGTTGGACTTGTCCAAGTTATTCTTTGTTTTGTTGTCTCCATCTCAGTTTGAAGGCAGCTTCCTTATTAGCCCTCTTGGAAGTTTCCACCGCAGTTCTTCCACAGCAAATTTAGTGCTGTAAAGTGGCAACTCCTAAGCACCAGTGACCCTCGCACTTAAGCACCCAGGGGGTCACAGGGTGTGGACTGATGGTTGTCGTACTTCTAATCAAAGGAGGATAAGAAATATGTTTACAATAAGAAATACATTTTTTAACCCAAGCTTCCAAAGCCAACCTGCTTTTTCTGGAGTATGGAGGAAATCCTTGCATTCTGAGATTAAATCAGATGGTCTTTCACTAAAACACTTACGTGTTGATATGTGTCGTTTCCACTTCAACCTGGAGGTGCTTCTTTTGCCCCGAGGCTTCCTCTCACCCCAACATCACAAGTGATTTCCCCTCTTCACTGGATAGTAGAGTGACACTGGGCTTCATGCCCACATTAACAGAAAGAGGAGGTGGGCATGGGAGGACCTTGCATTTTGCAGGGCTGGTGGGACTCCAGGGAGTATGTGTATGCAACCGTGTGTGCAGATCACAAGAAGTGAAGTGGTGAGAAAGAGAAAAAGACTTCTCATGGAGCTTTTCATTTTCTTTCCCCATAAATACCTCCATCTTGCTTAATGGTGATATAGATTTTCTTAATCCAGGATAGTTTACATGTAAGAGAAGATTCTGTGCATTCCGATGCCTGGCCCTCCCTCTATTTCAGCTTAAGCTATTCATTCTGTGTGGAAAATCTGTGGCAGCTGTGGAGCTTCACTGCTCAAAACAAAAAGCAGAACACGTTTTATTCTACCTCATCCTTTTAGATGAGAAGGCTCAGCCGCTGTCCTTTGTTCGGGCACTATGGGAACCCATCATTGTCCTTGTCTGTTAGAGGCACACTCGGGCATTGTACCTCATTTCTAGTTTTCTCTAATCTACTTAACCTCTCTGTGCCTCAGTTTCTTCTTCTGTAAAGTACAAATAACACTGCCTACTACATTCGATTGTGGCAGATACACGAGAGGATTCAGCCGCAGGGCCTATAAGACAATCGGAGAGCCAATATTGCTTTCCCCCGACTGTAGCATTTTGAGAATACTGAGACAGTAAGTGGAATGACACTAAGGGTCCCCAGGCTTCTAAGCTGACCTGCACCATATGCTAACAGCAGAAAAACCACCCATGAAGACATCACCACCCTCTGGAGACTGGCCTAAGAAGACCATTACTGTCTCTGCAGATCAGGCTCACAATCTGAGTGAGTCCACGCTAGCCTCAAGTCACTGCAACTCCAAATCCTTCTGAGAGCTCTGCCTGGGCTGCCTCCCTCTTGTTAGCACCTCAGACCTCCCCTCCTCTCCTCCCTTCTCTATCCCACACTCAGTCACAGCTGTGAAAGGGCAGATTGCTGCAGGAAGGGGAGAACTTGGCTTCCCTCCCAAAGCAAACAATTAGAGAAGCATTAACTTCTCTTAATGGGCAAAGCAACATTAAGCAGATGGAAGCCCAGACCCAGGTCACTTTACAGAGAGCCCAAGCTGTGACGGGGCTGCCAGTGTTCAAATATGACCTCTAAATTGAAACTTAATTGGCCATTAATGGAATTCATCTAATTAGAACACTTGTAGTTAAGCAAGAAGAAGAAAAGCAGCTTGGATTTTGGACTTTGGGAGAGCAAGTGTACATCTGATATAGTCAATATGTCCATACTAAGAGTGCATTTGATTATTTCCTGTCTTCTATGGTACAGAGCTTGAACCACATAAGAAAGTCCACTGCATGAGTCCTCAGGACCTGGTTTCACAATTTTCAAGTGTTCTGAACTTTGGGACAACTGATAGGACAGAAGTAACTCTGCGATGTCACTGCAGAAATAAGATGGGCACATAAGAACATCCCTTGGAAATATTATGGAACCAATGCTGACAATTACAGCAGACCAATTTTCCTTGTTCTGGAGCACCAGTTTAAGAGGTCATCTAAGACAAGAGTAGAGATGCATAAATAAGTTATTTATTTATTTCTACATTCAAAAGTTTAAACAAAAATAGCTTGCATGATGACTTGCGAAGCAGAAGCAAGGTTCACGAAATAGATCGTCAGAGTTTAAATAATGTTCCCAATTTAGCAAGGCTTTGTAGTAATTCTGCTTTGCTGCTTTAATGTATAATTGGAAGAATAAGATGGGGTCAGATATGTGAAAGTATCTTGTAAGTCATAAAGCATATAATGAGTAGCTCAAATTGTACCTTCTTGGAATGAAACAATGGCATCACAAATCCAGCCACCACAATGTAACACCAACCCCTCCTACCCCTCATGTGTACATAGCGCATTGGTGCAAGGCCTGGTAGTCATACATTACAGGGGATCAGTTCAGAGTGCAGGGTTTGGGTCCAGAATGCCTCAGCCAGAGCTATGTGACCTTTGGTAAAGTTACCCCTCTGTAGCTTGGCTGCCAAAATAGGAGGAAAGGTGAGTTTATTCCATAGCACTGAGGGACCGCATAAAATGCACTGATCAGAGTCTGGCATGACATGGTCACTGCTAAGTGTTAACTGTTGTCAGTCTGCTGAGATGAACAAGAAGTCCAGTCTTTCCCCCAGAGCTGTCATTTCTAGAGAATTCCTCAAGTCTTCCTGTGTGCTTAGTGGTATTTTTTAATTTTTTGTCTTTTTGAGACAGGATCTTGCTATGCATTTCAGGCTGCCCTTGAGCTCCTTTTGTAGCCCAGGCTGGTCTCAAACTCACAACAATCCTCCTGCCTCAGCCTCCCAAGTGCTGGAATTATGGGTGTGATGGCTCACACCTGCTTGTGGTATTTATAACAGGACAGTTCATAGCTGTTCTCCCAGCATAAGCATTGAGTCAAGATGCTGAGGTAATCCGTGGAGTTCCTAGAAGGTTATGATATGAGCCTGAGTTGCCAAACTAGGCCACATATGCAGTGATGTTGCTGAAAATGTAACTGCAAAAAGTTGAACCGCACACACCCCTTTCCTTGTAGTCTATTCAAGTCAGCACTACCAGTGCATACCTCTCTGGTTCTTTGGACATCAAGAGTAAGAACACAGCCCCTGTGTGTGACACAACATCCCAAGCCTCACCTATGCTTGTCTAACCATAAACAGCATAGCCCTGGAGCTGCCTCAAGAGCTCTTCTTTCTCCTTGTCAGCCCACCATAGAATAAAAGTCATTGCAGCCTTCCAAGAACTCAGGAGTCCAGGTCTTACCTAACTCTGTCGGAAGGAAAGAAAGAAGCTCAGCCAGGCCCTTTCTGTCCCAGATTAATCTCTTCTAGATGGATCACCATCTTGAAATTCTTCATAATTGTACCTTAGAATTTATGCTTCATAAATGAAGTTTGCCAAGAAAACAGAACATGTGTTGGGTATTTGAAGCCTCGATTCACACTGGATCGTGTCTCCTGTCCACTTCCCTGGGACTTGCTCTTGATCACCTTTTCCTGCCCATGAATTGAAACCATCGCCTGCTTAGAATGACTGGGCTATTTGGGAGTGAGATGAGATATCACCGTGCTATCACAGCTCATCCCAAGAAAGAGCCTCAAATAGGCAAGAATCCAGTGTGTGTGCGCAAGTGTGTGTGTGTGTGTGTGTGCAAACACATATGCATACGCAGAGGAGTGGGTCACAAAGTAGGGCAACAGCCATCTATCCACACACAAGCTGGCGACATCACTGAGTACTTGGTGGGTGACTGGGGGGATCAGGGGGCAGGGAATGGAGCTTTACCCATGTCCGTGTACAAAGGTTGCGATGGTGTGCTGGGGCCTGTCTGTCCACCAGAGTATCAAGAAGTGGGCCACAGGAAAGAATTTGATTTCCCCAGCCTTGGCCCAGACCCACATTTTCCTTTTGCAGTGAGTTCAAAAACAATGTAGTAAGCCCTGATACTTTCTCAGCCGGACTGCCCATTGTGATGTCTACTGGCCTTAAGAAATAACCCAGTTTTGCCATAGGAGTATGGTCAGACCCCATGATCTGAACAAGAATGGGTGCTTGGACTTTCTCTGTGACAATCTCATAAGGGAAATCATGCAACTATGAAACCACGATTCTATCTGTCTCAGTCACTCTTCTTTCATTGCTGGGACAAATATCCAATACCTAAAATGAAGGAAGGAAAGGCTTATTTAGCTCACAGATACTGTGGGTTTCACTCCATACTTGGCTGGCTCCAAGGCAGAATGGCAGAGAGCAGCAGTTCATGAAGGCAGAACAACAACAATGCAACAAAGAGCAATAGCTAAAGAAAGTCTGTATCTGTCTGTTATATTACATTCAGGCTCTCTGCCCCAGGCTGGGGGAAGTACTCACACCCATAATCCCAGCAGTACTAAGACTCATAGTCCCAGCCTTGGATCACACATAATCCCAGTGGATCATGAGTTAATCACAAACTCTAGAAGTCCCCACCCCATGACTACATGAGGCTTGGGGTGGGGGGGGGCAACTAGACACAAACCATAATAATATCATGCAGTTTTATGTTATTGAATTCCTAAAGGTGGCCCTGTAGAGTCCCAGTGTTTCAGGGCTCCGATGGGACAATAATAACCACAGTAAGTACACCTGAGACTCCTGGCCAATCTGTTCTACAATGAGAAACAATGAGAAAACACATTGCTCAGATCAGTTATGATGAAAGAGAGAGGCTAGAAGATTAGGGCAAGCATCTCATTGTTGCAATAAACTATGCAGAGACTTAGAGAAGTTTTACTTGAGGGAATAATTTCCTAAAGAAAAAATAAACATAATGAGAGGCAATCTCTGGGTAACGCTTTAGGCCATGATCCTAGGAGATATCTAGGAGCCACATCATAGCCTCAAAAACAAGTATGACTCAAGGTAACAACTCATTTCATTAGGTTCTCCTGTGCTCCCCAAAATGTGTTTATATCCCTGCTGCTTTTATTCACAGAGGACACCTCTATCTAAAAATGTCAATGAACATGCAGTCATCTCTGATAGTGTGGGACAAACTGAGAGCTTTCTAAGAAATTTTGTGTTTTACTAAAAGCATGATGACTCAAACTGAACCACCCCATTCCATTTGTTCCTGCTCCATCCAAGAACTAAATATTAATATTAAGATCCAGAGTCAAAAAGAAAAGGTCTTCATGATGTTTTGAATGGTCTGGAATACTATTTGTTCAATGGTTAGACCTTTTATAATTATACTAGGGTTTTCAGTGAAATTAAGTAGCTGTTTAATCACCTGATTTTGTTATCATTTTAGCTACCTTTATATTTTCCATATACCAGCTGCACAACTCAAGAAGAAAGGCATTGCTCAAGGAGAGGGTGGGAACAAAAAGGCACTGGCTAATGAACATCTGGATGGTTCCTCTACCGTCTAGAAGGCAGCCTCCAGTCCAAAAGGAAAAACACCAAATTCTACCTATAGATCACTTTAAATCCTAAAAAATCCTATAGAAGAGGTGACTATAAGGCTTTTCCCTGAAGGTCAAACTGTGCAGGACTCCACAGCAGGAAATGCACTGTGTCGAGCCCAGGGCTGAAGAGTAAGCAGTGCAGAATGAACGATTGTGGGAGAAAAGAGTGGATGCACCAGCCACCACAGCATGATACACGTGTGTGCTTTTTTCCTCGAAAATAAAGGTCTCCTCCAATAAGGAAAAAGAAGTCGTTTTGAAATACTCTTTGAGTGCAGAACTAAGCCCGGTAACTACTGGAGGCTCCCAAGATCAGGCACCAGACAATACCATTGATCATTGCAGTGCGCAGCCTGATGTCAGACACACAGAGGTGGTCATCATCTTTGGAAAGAAATGGTGGAGAAAGGGATGGAGAAAGGATCAAAATGTGCTGTATCCATGAACCAGCTCCCCGTGAGAAAGGTCACTATTATGCATTGTAAACATGTACTAATAAAAATTAAAACTTTTTTCAAAAATAAGAAATGAAATAGTGCCACTCCCTCATTGTGCTGGGCCAAGTCAAGTTACCAATCCTGTTCTCACTCCTGGACCTAGGGGTTTGTCTATGAATTTGCACACAAGGCTAAGACTACTTCACGCAGTCATCAAGAATCTCAGCAAAATCTACCATGGGGAATCCCCTCTGCCTACTCCCTCTTCAGGAACTCCTTGTGGCTCTCTGTGCTGGCCAACCCCACAGGCCCTGCTTCCTTCCTAGCTGAGTGAAACCGGAAGTGACCTGGCAAATGACTCAGGACTGACTTGTTGAGACAGGAACCAGAAGACTCAGCTGTGCCACTTATTTTCCCCCTCTGTATGACCTTTGGGCTGAAAGGGTAACATCAAAGATGGTTCAATAAATTAGTAATGTTCTGCTTCGGTGGTGAAAGAGACCCACAAACCCCTAATCTCAGGGAATCTACAACCGGTAGTTGCTCTCTGGATCCGAATGATTAATTTGGTTAAGATGCTGCTTCAATCAGAAGCCCATGGCTTGAACCCTGAAGGAGCAGGAGAATTTCCCTCTGGCCTGTCAGAGAAGTACAGACCTTTCCTTTGGACCTTGGCTTGGATCATTCTTATCGCCCACAGGCTACAGCTGGAGGACGCATACCATCGATCTGATCTAGTCTGCTTATCTGTAATACCAAAATAGAAACCAGAAAGGAGCAAGGTCCAGTGGGGCTAGGGCCCTGCCCAATGGCTCCAGGCACCCAAATATAACTGTTAATGATAAATTTCCCTTGCACCTGATGGCCCCTTTACCCACAACTCCTGATAACTCCCACCAAAAACCTACCCATAAGCCTTCCAAAAGAGGTATTGAGATTTTTGAAAATACAAGGTCCATGTTTTAGAAAACATAAGTATTTCTCCTCAGCAGAAATGAATCCTTGTTATCTAAAGAGCAATCCACTGGATATGAAAAAAGCAGTCTGTGACTTCCAGGCTTGACAGATCCCTTGCCGCCAGGGGAAAATGCACACAGAACAGGAAGTCTGACGTCTCAGATTTTAGATGTGGAGTTTTTCCTTTAAGGAGTATGTGTGTTCCTTAGTGCTTCACCCATCAGAGAGAAGAGGAATGACCTCTCATTTTTCACAAACAAAAAAAAGCTCAGCATTAAAAAACGGGGAAATGCAGTACAGAGTTCATTCATGGATCTTCTGAGAGCTATAATATTATATGATATAGAGACCATTGCTTTCGACACATAGGCTTGCATGATGGTCTTTAAAGTATGGCCCTCCACTCCCATGGCAATCACCTTAGAACCTGTCAGCAATGTAGATTTCTGTAGACCATGTAGGCCAATGTAGTTAGAAACTCTGGGGATATATTCCAGTACCCAGCCTCCCAGAAGATTATGATGCTTGCTGAAGAATTATTTCAAAATATGGATTCTGGGCTATCATCCATATGAAAACACTGAATTAATTAATATGGTGTGTGACCGGGGCATGTAGAAATACAGAAGACAATTTTTGTGAGCAGTCAACTATAGAAATCACCAAGTAGAGCTATGAATTGATCTCCCACACAGGCCTCTGATAGGTCCTTGTATCTACCATTTTCAGCTACTTCAGTTTTGAAGAGTAAATTCTCTAGGAGTTAGTTGTCCTTCTGGTAGTTAAAACAAAAGTTTCCATACCAAGGCTGCTGAGGCAAGAGTTCTGTGCTGCGTCTGGGGCAAAGGAACATGCAGTGGTTCCACTTTCCAAGTCTGTGAGGGAACTCTGCTCAGAGCCAGCATGTAACCTATCACGAATTTGCTAACATTTTAAAAAACATGATTAAGAGAAGTAAATAACAAATACTATTAGCTTTCAAACCATTAGAGTGTTACCTCAGTTTATGAACTTAATTTGTTTTCTCATTGTGGGGAAGAGGGCTACATTTGTGTTTGTGTTGGGGGAGACCACCATGTTTGCCACCAGATGTGGAATTGGGGAACTGGACCAAAATTTTCCTGAATGCTTGTGTTTAGGGAACCAAACTGTTTACAAACAGAAGCGTTTGTCACCAGAAGTATTACTATAGTTTTAAAGGTGATCCTTTGTGATAACATTTAAAAGCCTTTCATATGATTCAACATCTTTCTCTTATAATTCTTAGCTCGTTCTATATCGTTTTTTAGAGTTGAAAACTTTCTCAACAGTTTAATTTCAACTTTCAGAAAGCTCAGGGGAGATAGCTCAGTAGAATAAGCTCCTGTCTGGCAAGCATAGGGTCCTGAAGTCAATCCCTAGTACTGCCAAAAAATAAAAAAATAAAACTTCAGAAAGCATATCCCCTAAATGACTGTTCACTGGTAACTTCCAAGCATGGGTCTATGTCATTTCAGTCAGAGACAAATCTCTGTGGTTTATACTCTGTACTTAAGGAATATGTATGCACTGCTCGGACTTGGGTGGTAAAAAGATGAAAAATTCCAAAAGATGCTGGGACTGGGATTAGGCAAATGCAGAGGATGCTGGTAGCTGCAACAGTCCCTGCTGCAAAGGGTCATGGGATAAGCAGGAGATGGAATAGTGCAGGCTCCTTGGTCTAGAAAGAGAAAATCAGAAAGAACTGCAGCAAGTAAAAAAAAGGATTAGAGAATAGAAAGAACATGATAGCAAACAATAAAATTAAGAAGCAGGGTCTGGATTATATGTTAGGTGATAGAATATCTATGTGATGGACCAAAGTGCAGGCATCAGTGGAGAGTATCTCAAGTCAGGCACTTAGGACTAAGCTCAACTCAGTCAGTGTGGAGCAGCCAGACACTGACATCTGCGGTACAGTGTCCCTGATACTGACTGTGTTCAAAGAAAGACTTAGCCTCTGCCAAGATGAAGAGACCACAGCAAACTAAGCTGCAGAGCAGAGAGGGTGCAGCAGATGTTGTAAGTAGTCCATGCTGGTTTGAAGGAACTCACGTTCACAAATAGTCCTAGTTTTAATAGTCATGACTGGGGGCCAGGGAGATGTCTCAGTGGAATAAGTGCTTCCCTGGCAAATGCAAGGGGCTGAGTTCAATCCCTGGTTCCACCAAAATAATAATAATAATAATAATAATAATAATAATAGTAATAGTCATGACCAGCATATGTCTGCTGCAGCCTTTCCTCTTTCTCTCTTGGAAATTAATCTATTACAGCCATTGTAATAGAGAGTAAAATGTAAATTTAGCTATGTCCAGAATTTAAAAAGGAAAATGCAAAGTGATTAGCTGGAAACTTGGGATTTTTCTGTTTTCATTTCTCAACAACTGTGTAGCTGTGGGTAAGCCACTTTAGCCCTTGTATTATATGTCAGTTCTCTTAGAAAATGAGGCAACAGGGACGGAAGTAATTGACAGTAACTAAAGTATTTCCCTACTCTAAAATTCAGAGTCTTAGGGCTGGGGAAATAGCTCAGAGGTCTAATGCCTCGCCTGGCAAGCACAAGAACCTGGCTTCAGTCCCCAGTACTGCATGCCTTGCCAGCCCAGCACAGTGCTAGCCCCTGAAACTGGGTGTGGTGACACACACCTGCAATCCCAGTGCTGGGGAGGCTGAGACAGGAGGATCACTACAAGTCCAAGCTGCCTAGCAAGACCCTATAACTAACTAACTAGCTAAATAAATGGACTTTTAAAAATTAGATTCAGAGGCCAGCCAAATAGCTCAGCAGATTAAAGCCCTGCGTAGGCAGACACAGCACTAGGGATCAATCTCAAGCACCCCATGCCAGCCCCCCCAGGGGCACACTCAGATAGTGATTGAGACGGGGCATGGTGGCACGTGCCTGTAATCCCAGTTTTTGAGAGGCTGAACATGGGTGGATCAGTACAAGTCTGATCTACTACATAGTGAGACCCTGTAGACCCTTACTGAATACAGAGGGAAAAAAAAGATATTAAATTCAGGATCTCTCTCTCTCTCTCTCTCTCTCTCTCTCTCTCTCTCTATATATATATATATATATATATATATATATATATATATATATCCAAATGTCAGATTATGTAAGAAGTCTGCATCTCACGCACTGCGTGAGACCTCAAGATTGCCCAGATATTTTCCAGGTCTCCAGTCAGCAGGAAGTAACTCTGCTTTTTCAAGTTGTTTATGGGAAGGAATAACAGCCCTGTAATTATACTGATAATCACACTTGGAATCTATGTATCAGCTTATTAAGTTTAACTGAAGATTTTTCAAGTTTCACTAAGAAAAGCCCAGTAGTCTGTTATCAAAGAAAGGCGAGTGGAGGTCAGAGGCAGTGGCGTCACCTGTCTGCTCTGAGCTTCGACCTCTGCAGGGGCAGGGGCAGGGAGAAAGGCATTGCATCAGGAGGGGAGAAAATATCTCAGGCATATGGGAAGTGTGGCGTAAACACTCTCTGAAGTCCTTTCCTTCTGCATGTCCCCCATAGGGACATCTCCCACACTCCAGCCAGCTACGTGATTCGCGGCATTCTCCGCCAGATGCAATTGGCCAACAGGGTGGCCATCTGGACTTTGAAAGCCCATTATAGCCCTAACAGGCAGCTGAATCTAGTTATAAACACCAGCCTTTCTCTGCCCAGCTGTCTCGGGCTTGAAATCACACTCAGGAGACATCTGGTTGGGACAGAAGACGCAGCTCCCATGGGACTCAGAGAGAAGGGGACCGCAGTGGTGTGGCCTAGGCACGTGGCTGCTGGCAGCAGACAGGTTCTGGAGAAGAGGCAGAGGCTTTTCCTGCTCCTCCCACTCTCTGTGATCTTCTCCGCCTATCTGCAGGAGATGCACGCACACACCCGGAGTCCTCCCCTCAGGGACACGGTTGGAAATGAGACTTTCTTTAAAACAGAAGCGGGAGAGGGGTTTGAGAACTTCCAGGGCTAACATCTAAAAAGACAGTCACGTCCTCAGACAGACCAGCCATAGATAACAGAGGCCATCTGGAGGTCAGAGAGGTGCCCAGGCTGGGCTGTGGCTATGCATGCTGTGAAGGAACACTCTTTCCACCTCCACAGCCCTTTCTCTGAGAATCTGTTAGAGACACACGTGGCAGCAACAGGGCCGATGGCCATTCAGAGCTCTGCTGGTGCAGGGTCCCAACACCTTCCCAAGGAGGAGTCACAGTGTCTCCTTAACCCAAGGCATCTCTCAGAAAGGATCAAGGCCCCTATTGGCCTGCCCTGCCGTGCCTCAGGGGGCTTTGACAGGCTTTTGTTCTCTTGCTTCCACTGTAGCCCCACCTACCCTTCCCCAGAGGACTTCCGAACCCAGCCTTCCTCATGAATCCCGCCAGCAGCAGAATAGAGCAAACGCAGCCTCCAAGCGCCAGCACTGCAGCTCTATGGCCCACCTGCTTCCTGACCTCCTGTCCCTTAACTTCCATGCCACCCAAGGATGCTGCCAACATGGCAGCTCCTTCAAACAGCTCTTTTAAGCAAACTGAAAAAGTTCATATATGTAATGGATTTGAAGTAGTCCTGGTTCTACAGAAAGAATGTTAGTCACTGTGCCACAAAGACCTCTCAGGTCCTTCTCACCCTCTGTCACCCCTCTTGCCCACAGTTTCTAATTAGAAGAATCACATCATTCTTCACTTATTTATTTAAGAAGCCTGTGCCCCTTGTGTTACAGCAGCCAGAAGAACGTGATTGTGGTTTAGGAATTCCTGCTATCTCACTGCAAATCTTCTAGCATCTAGCATGCATTTGAAAGCACACTGAGCTAAACTGCCTGCAAAACAACTAATAATAATAATAATACCTTTTATTTACTGGGTGATGACTTGCAGGGCACCTTACTAAGAACTTTACTTGTATTAATAAATAGTTTCTTTAGATTTATTGTCACACAGTCTCCTTTCCCTAGCTCATGCCTGGCTCTCAGAAGCATGAAAAAAAATTGCAAGTATCAACTCAAAGTTGAGGACTTAAGCAAAGGAAAAGAACTAACTGACAATGTAGGATGGCGACTGAAACTGGGTGTGGTGTGCCCCAGTAATCCCAGCACTTGAGAGGCTGAAAACAAGAGGATCACTACAAGTCCGATCTATGCAGTGAGACCCTGTAGACCTGGCAGACCCTGTCTTAAATACATATAAAAAAAAAAAAAAAAAAAAAGGAGTGGGAAATTCCTTAAATAATAGAAAAGTAGGTCAGTGCAAAACAACATAGGATGCAAGAGCTCTGTAGCAAGCTTCAGTTAGAAGTAGCAGAGAATGAAAAAGATCAGTCTGCATCCAACAGGATCAGGACTATGAAAATGAGTGTGAGAAAGATACTTGAGGCTGCAAAGGGAGCTCAGTGGCAGAGTGCTTGCCTGGTGCGTGCCAGGTCTTGGGTTCATACAATATACAATAGCACTGCAAGAAAACAGACGGAGACAGAGACAGAGACAGGGTCAGAGACAGAGACACAGAGACAGGGACAGAGACAAGACAGAGAGAGACAGAGACAGGGACACAGAGAGAGAGACAGGGACAGAGAGATAGGGACAGGGACAGAGACAGAGAGACAGAGATAAAGACAGAAACAAGACAGAGACCTGGAGCACACCAAGGCCCAGGGACAAAGGCCAAGGCAGCAAAGAAGACTCTCAGGGTCTCCAAGGCATCACCCAGCATGAGGTAGGCAGGAAGGACAGGGTCTGGGGGAAGCAGGTGCACCATCATGGCAGGTGACAAGGAGGAAGAGCTACCCAGGTGTCACCTGCCTCCATCCTCTTCATTACGGATGAACACCAATAAGTCAGGAAGAGCAAAATTAACCTCATCCCGCAGCCGTTGATGATGGAGACAAGTGAAACACAGGAAAACTCTTAAATGCACATACCCTACCCTCCTGCCCACATAACTATACTGACTGCAGTCACAAGGGGAGGGCCTGTCTTTTATATTGTTTCAAAGTTCTTTCACTCTACCAATGTGTGAACTTAACTTCAAGATGGTTCCTGGAGCTCAGAGTAAAGAACCAAGCTTTCAGGCAGAACCCTCGAAGCATGTCCTGGATTGGTTCTACTGACACCGAGAGGCAGTCTGCTGGTTTTATCATGCAAGAAAAAAGAATTACATCTTGTAGCATATTTCTGTAACTTCAAAGAGTATTCTTAAAATGTTTCCTAAATTTCTAGCATTAAAAAATTACCTTCAGTGCAAGTCATCTTTAACGATGAATCCCAATTTACCATGCCATCCCAACAAGGCTTCCGGAGAATCAAATATTGAGCCCGGCATGGTGACGCACACC
The DNA here is from genome assembly GCA_004027165.1 of Ctenomys sociabilis. NCBI lineage: Eukaryota > Metazoa > Chordata > Mammalia > Rodentia > Ctenomyidae > Ctenomys > Ctenomys sociabilis. Next base: position 18,100 of record PVKA01032614.1, read on the forward strand.
TAGAAACCCACCACTCTGGGAGGTTGGTGTAGGAGGGTCACAAGTTGAATCACAACCTGAGCCATTTAGCAACTTGCTGAAACCTTGTCTAAAACTAAAAACGAGGGCTGGAGATGTAGCTCAGTGTAAAGGCCTTAGGTTCTATTTTCAGTACGGGGTCGGGGGAGACAAAAGGAAGAAAAGATGAAGGAAAAAAGAGAACACCCGCTTGAACCAAAAGGTGTGCTGGGTTCTGATCCACTCCGGGGGAACCGCCGCTCTCAGGCCCCGGCCACTGTCCCGGAATTCTGGAGCAACAGCGTCTGCTCGAAGGGAGTGGTCTCAGGGCGCCCTCCTGTGTCAGATTCAGAAACTACATGTTTTCTCAAAGCCTAAACAAATTCACTTAAGGGGATTCATTCGCCTGCAATCCCAGGCATCATCCGGCTCAAAGCCTGCGGTTGTTTTTGTAGCTCATAAGTCTGAACTCCAACACAGATTTAATAGTTACTTGTCAACTGATTCGAAACTCTGTGCCCAAGAAAAATAGAATCGTGGAACTGGGTCTCATGCTCACCAACGTCAGTATTCAGTGACAATCATGGCTCTGTGACCTCACAAGTGACCTAAAGATTCACAATGGAAACCCTTTCATTCCTTGTCTCAGTGCCCTTGGTCCTTCCTATTTGTTATTTATTTATTTATTTATTTATTTATTTATTTATTTATTTATTTTGGCAGTACTGGGTATTGAACTGAAAACTTTCACACTGGATGACATCCCCAGCTCATTTGTTAAATTTATTTTGAGGCAGGGTCTCACTAAATCAGCAAGTCACTTGAGCTAAGCTACTACTTGTGACCCTCCTCTCCCATCCTCTGAGAGTGCTGTGATTTCAGGCATGTGCCACCATGTTTGACTTTGATCCCTATCTTTGTCATTTTGCCACCCTCTCCTTGGACCCTCCTCATATTCAGGCTTAAGGGCACAGCCTTGCCAAACCCTGGCTGTGCCGTCAGAAGGGCCAGCATCTGCCGAGCTCTCAATCAGGAACAGGTAATGTGCAGAAGAAGTGGGGGATGCGATAGGGTGTGTGGGTACCGAGACACGGAGAATGGGGGATTGGAACAGACGCAGCGGGCTTTTCATCTTCAGCACACTCTCTCCCTTGTATTTTCTCCTCGCTGGAGCCAGAAAATGATGCTCAAGATGAGGACCAAAGCTCCACCAAAATGAACCACAGCCATTCTCAGCAGCAATGAAGGTCCTGAGCTTCCCCAGTGGCAAAAACAACCAAGTTCATCCGGAAAGCCAGCATGACAAGGTCCTCCAGGAGAACAGCCCAAGAGAACCTGCAGCTTCCAAGAGCTCCAACAGCTTCTCCAAACCACATCCCTAGGAGCATACTGACAGCTTCCCCTGTTCTGCCACTAATGCTGCTGGCAACAATCCTCGGATGGCCCTTCTGCACCCAGCACCATGCTAGTTCCATTCAGCTGGGTGTAAGGAGTTGACCGCCAGTTAGAAATCCACTACAGCTGTGAAGGAAACCTCCTGACCACACCAATGGCAGAATTGCACAGTGAGTGCTGGGGGCAGGACTGAAATCCTTCCCCAGCTCTGGTACTTAACTCAGCAGATATGATGGAAGGAAGAGAACAGTCATCAGAAGACTCAGATTGATCACACAACAATCCCTTGGCTGATCCAGGACTGTCTACCTCTTGTCTATTTGAAATGATATACAGAATCTCACAGACAAGGACACTTATGAATAACTGATGTTTATTTTTCATAGTAATGGAAGCTGGAAAGTCCAAGATCAACATTTTGGAAGATTTGGGGCTTGATAAGGACTTCCTAGCTCATAGACAAACCACCTTCTCACTACATCCCCATATGATGAAGGTGGTAAGGGAGCTCCGCGGGACCTCTTACAAGGACACTAATTCCATTCATGAGGACTCCATTCTTGGGACACAATCCTCTTTCAATGATCCCTAACTGCTAATATCTCCTAGTGACCAGGTTCCCACATATGAACTTGGAGAGGAAACAAACCTTAGATCTAGAGCATCTCAGAGCTTCACACAGAGGGTTAAAAAAAAGAAGGATGAGGTAGAAGTAGAGAGGGGCTGGCAGGGAAAAGCCTAAATTCATCTTGTATATGTGGGGGAATATGACAGGCACCCTGCTCTGGCTCCTTCTGCCCTCTGAGACTCCCAAATTTGGCTATTTGCATCTTGAGGCTCTGCCCACCACTTCCTCTTAGTGGAAGGAAGGCTGAATGGGGCTCTGAAGTCAGGGAAATCTTAATAGAGCAATTTCATAGATTGCATCAGAAAAATAGTGATGGGGATGATATCAGGCTCTCTGCTCCCAGTAATTTAGTTCAAAATTGGGCTTGGGCCCCCCAAAACAAGAAACAAGATCAAAATGCTTAGCGAGGCCTGTAGGATTCATGGGAAGTTTTCTGGATCCTCCTTTCAGATGCTGTCAGATCTGGCTCTTGAAAGATCTTTTCTAAAATGTTCACTGCTGATGCTGTTTATTGTCACGCATGGCCTCGCCAGCAAGGAAGATGCAACAACCAGTTCTTCTCTCTGCAGTTTATTCAGCCCCTTAACAAACTGGATTTTTCTTTCTTTTCTTTTCTTTCTTTCTTTCTTTCTTTCTTTCTTTCTTTCTTTCTTTCTTTCTTTCTTTCTTTCTTTCTTCCCCTTTTCTTTCTTCCCCCCTTTCTTTCTTCCCTTTGTTCTTTCTACCCTTTGTTTGGAAACCCGCTCATAGCTAAATACCTGTGGGCCTCCAATCGCGGGGAGCCATGTGTGCACTACCGATAGGTCCAGGTACGCGGAAGCAATGCCATAGTCTTAGCCTTAGCCAAATAAGAAGCTGTTTGCTACGGAGAGCACTCACCCCCGGGGGGCGGGGTGGAAGGCGGAAGCCAGCGCCCTCTTTAAGGTGCGGCTGTGGGCAGCTCTCCACAGTTTATCAGCTCCCCACCTCATTCCCCTTCCCTCCTGGTGCATTATGATTTGAGAGGGCTTCAGGATCCCAGTTCTTTGAAGCCTATATGGAAGAAAGGAAGCCCCTAAAATCCGGCTCTCTGGCATACAAAGAGAATTTGAAAAATATTTGGCATAAGATCTGGGAATATAGTTCAATGGCAGAATTCTTGCTGAGATTCTGTGAGGTGCTAGTCTCTAGCATGGGGTGTGTGTGTGTGTGTGTGTGTGTGTGTGTGCTAGACATAACAGAAATGGGCTTTCTGATTTCTGGAATAGGAGCAGCATTTCTTTGAAAAGGCCTTTTCCCTCCAAAAAGTGGAAAGAAATATTTTTAAACGTTCAGGTTAAGGGCTGGTCAAATAGTTCAGAAGATTAAAGCAGCTGCAAGCAGTCACAGGGTCTAGGGGTTCGATTCTTGGGCCTGCTGTGCCAGTCCCACCCCTGGGGTGCACTGAGCCAGCAATTGAGACTAGGTGTGGTGGCGCATGCCTGTAATCCCAGCTCTTGAGAGGCTGTAAACAGGCAGATCACTATGAGACCGACTTAGTAGTGAGATCCTGAACACCCTGTATTCCTTTCCCTAAAACATAGAAATAAATAAATAAATAAATAAATGTTCAGGTTAATGAGATCACAGTAATGTTGTTTCATTATTTTCATTTTCTTTTGTGAATTTTCCAAATTTCCTGCAATAAAAATATCATGAGCTGCAGAGATAGCTCAGCAGTCTGAGTGCCTGCCTAGGCAAGAGCAAGGACCAGGCTTCGATCCCCAGTACTGCAGGCCATGCCAGGCACGCTCAGCCGGCCACCAGCACTAGCACTGGTGGTGTGCACCTGTAATCCCAGGACTGGGGAGGCTGAAACAGGAGGATCACTACAAGTCTGAGCTGCAGAGTGAGACCCCGTACCAAACAAATTTTAAAAAATACATTTCATACTTACCAAATATTAAACATTGCTATAAACTTTTCCTTTATATTGATATTTATTCAACTTCATTCAAAGGTGTAATGACTTTTTTTTTCTGCCTTTAAAAGTACAGTGCATAGTAACAAACTGTGAACTTGTCATTGAAGTTGAGCTCCTCGAGGTTGCAGTGTTTACTGCTATGCGTATAATTTCTCATGACATAGTACTCATAGACGATACTCATGAGCTTTTCGAACACACCACATCACAACTCGAATTAGATTTCCAAGACCAACAAGTTAAGGAATTTTTCTTCTATTTACCAGACTAGGTATTAGCACTTGTTTGGCAAGGAGAAGGTCCTGAGTTCAATTCTAGGTTCAAAAAAAAAAAAAGAGTACTTATCAAATGAAGACATATTATTAAAAAGTTTTAGTCAAAGAGATTATAGAAAAAATCCATTTGATAGCATAATATGAGAGCAAAGTACAGAATCCAGCAAGGGGCCCCTCACAGTGTAGGCACAGGTGCTGTCACGGTGTATACAGAGAAGTCCAAAGTCTGATGACAGGGAGTGCTCAAAAGGAGACAGGAGCAAGGTTCCTGTGACAGGGTTGTCCAGAGCATTTGGTAGTAAAGGGAAAATAGCTTGAGGGCAATAGTTATGGTCCAAAGATTGGGATCCAAGTATCAGGGACAGAAAAAGGTTGCTCAACTGGTGAAGATGGTATGCCAGTGGTGAGCATGACTCACATGTTCCTGTAAATTTTACAACACCAATAAGTGAAAAATATCTGGTAATTAAAATGGTATAATCCCAGAAACAAATATAGGAAAGAACGACCAATTAATAATGGAAAGATGCAGCATACACAGACACAATCTGTACGGAAGATCATGTATGTGTAAAAATTGGAACTAAAATAAAATTTGCATTTGTACAACTTGGATAACATGAACCAAAAAGAAAGAGCTCCAAACCACTCATTTGAAAGTCATTATTGTGGCAGATTTCTGAATGTCCCAATCTCTGGTACCTGAATGTGACTTTATTTAGAAATAAGGGCTTTGCAGTTGTAATCAATTGAAGATGAATTCATATTGAGTTAGGGTTTCACAAATCCTATATGGCTGCTGCTTCTGCAGGTTGAAAAGAGACAGAATCAGACACAAGGGAAAGAAGACTATGAGAAAATCAAAGCGGGGGCCAGAATCTTGCTGCCACAAGTCAGCGAACGTCTGAAGCCACCAGAAGTTGAAAGAGCTAGGAAGAACCCTCCTCTGCCACCTCCAACAGGAGCAAGCCCCTGCCAACACCTTGCCTTGAGACTTTTGGCCTCCATAACTCTGAAAGAGTTGGTTTCTACCGCTGTCAGCCCCTAATTGTCCTACTTTGTTATAGCAACTGCAGAGATGAATGCCATGCCCTCTCAGCTCTCAGCACAAGGGAAACAAGGTGGACGTTTAGTTTTGCAGATGGGCTAGGTTTTACAGGACTATGTCACTATGGAGATCATGCACAATATAAAGTTACTCATTAAGCAGGTGGAGAGATTAAAAGTGTGTTAGTTCAATAACTGTGTGTACTTTTACCTTGATAAGAGCAGCCGCTGCTGTTATCCGATCACTCTGTTACTGGAGACTGGAGCCTTGTTACTAGAAATGCAAGGGCCTTCCCAGCTGGCTTTCCTGGCACAACGATTCCCCTTGGAGAGACAGGATCTTGGGCATCTCCGCCTCCTGGCACTCCTTGTCCGTGAGAGATGCTGGTGTTCAGAACACTGTCAAGCTCACCAAGTATTTGTTTGAACATAAAATTTGGAGAAAACAGTGCTAGGGGCTCACGTGTCACTCAAGACTGATCTAGGGCCCATGAAAGGATGAAAATGAACAAATCCACCTAGTGTGACAGGAGCGTAACAAGCACAGCTGTACCACATCTGCCATGGTTTTCTAAGCTCAGAATGTTTGTCCTTACTCAAAAACATGCCCCTCTTTTCAGTCTGAATACAGAGGCACGAAGTAGCTCTTAGTGTTTAGTAGGAAATGTAAAAGTTTGAGTCACATAAATTTGTAAGAAATGTATTTGACTTGATGGTTACATTTTTCCCAATTAGTACTTCAACAAATACAAACTGGAATACTTATGATGAGCGAGGCACTGGGCTATACTGCAGATACCAAAAAGAGTAAAAACATAAATCCTTGGGCCGGTTAGCTAGCTCAGTGCACTAAAGCACCTCCTTATCCAAGTGTAGGTGAGCGCAGGGACTGCAGTTCAATCCCTGACACCACTTGCCACACCAGCCCTACCCTGAGCATGCTGAGCTGGCCACAGAATCCAAGCATAGTGACACATGCCTGTAACCCCAGTGCGGGGGAGGCTGAAAGCAGGAGGATCACTATGAATCCAAGCTGAGTAGTGAGACCCTGTAGCAATCAAATTACATTTAAATAAATAAATAAATAAATCCTTCCATTCAAGGAGTTTGCACAAAAGTAGAAGAGACAAACAATTGAAAGATGTTGAGATTTTTAAAATTTTTAATGTTGATCACACGATATGGTTACAATTGAAGGGCTCAATGATAATATCAATGTCAAATACACTGTTTGCTCTGTGAATGTGAAAGCTGAGAGAAAACTATGTCAAAACTCCCTCTGGACAAACAAGGCTATCTGCCTGTCCTATTTTTGGAGTTAGGACATATGCTTTTTCTCCAACAGGAATGAAAGCCAGGACAGGAAAAGACACCTAGAAAGAGAAAAAAAAGTCAGCCTCTGCAAAGAATGAGGGTCCAAAGCGTTCATGATTTCTTTCAAACATGCGAGCAGCTCAGGTGGAGGTGTGGGGAAACACGTGAGATGGGGCAGCGAGCCTATTATCAAAGGGCTGTGTGGCAGCGTCCGACCTCTAAGCCAGGTTCTTTCCAGATTGGTCTTCATTCACAGAATGTGTGTGTGTGTGTGTGTGTGTGTGTGTGTGTGTGTGTGTGTGAATTTCTCTATGAGAATGTATATATGCATGTGCATTTGGTTCATTTCGAACATAATCTTAAAATGTATATCTTACCCATTTGCATAGCTACCTGATAAGTTCGCATTGCCACACAATTTTAGACTTCTCATTTGCATTTATACGGGTCCTTACGCCATGTGTC
>PVKA01032615.1:0-25133 GCA_004027165.1 Ctenomys sociabilis
GAGCCACGCGGACGCGAAAGTCTGCTAAGCCAAAGGTGGATCCTCCTTTCTCCCCAGGCTCAGCGTTCAGACGCCGCGAAGTGTTGCGTCCTGGAGGGACCACGAAGGGGCCTGGATGTTTGGAGGAGGACAGGGCCGGTCACTTGGACCCTGAGCGCCCCCCTCCCACAGGGAAGATCGCGACCGGGCGCTTCCGGCGGAAGGACGTAGTGGCTCCACCTCTCCTCGAACTGGCTCCTGGGGGACACCGGGGTGGGAGGACCGGAGGCGCCACTTCTCTGGGCGGGCTCGCTTAACTGGCCACTTCCGTCGGCAGACCGAGCGGTGTCCCTTCCCCGTGTGTACTTCCGGACCGGTTTCCCAGGCGACCTCCCCAAAGTTCTGGAGTTCTCAAGGACAGGAGGACGCGTGTTTTGCTTTTTAATTTTCTTTGTGTGATAGTACACTTGGTACTGTTGTGTCCCCCTACGACCTCGGCCTCACTTGTTTTTGTTGTTGGTGAAACGGGATTAAACTCAGGCCCTGGCACTTGCCAGGCAAGCCCTTATTCTGCTGAACTATCACCTCAGCCCCTCGGCATTACTTTGAGGTGATGAAATTGTAGCCCACGTAGCAGGGATGTTAAACAAAAACAAAACCAAAAAAATTTCACCTCTGCTGCAAAACCCGTGCCCCAGTACAACCGTTTCTGGATTTCTTTGTTATCCTCCTAACCAGGCAGAACTCATACACAAAATTGAGTTAAGCACAACCCCTGGATTAATGGTGTTAATTGTAACCCTACGTTCAGGCAATTTCTAATATCCAATTTGTAAGAACTTTAGATTGATAATGATTTATTTGTTGTCAAATCTTAAAATTTCTTTAAAAAATCATGTATTTGTTTATTTATTTATTTGGTACAGGATTTTGCTATGCAGCTTGGATTGGTAGTGAACCTTCTGTCTCAGCTTCCCCAGGCTGGGATTACAGGCGTGCACCACTATGCCTGCCTGGTTTCAGGGCTGCATGTGGCACTGGGGATCACAGAGGTGCTTGTGCTTGCCAGGCAGGTGCTTAGATTGCCGAGCTATCTCCTCAGCCCGTCTTTGTGCTGCCTCTAAGTGCAATCACAAAATTTGTTTGGTGTTCCCCTGATTCCTTTTTTTTTTTCCCCAGAAAATAGTTACATTGGATACATATGTAGGCCAAGTAATGTATTTTTAAATTTTAGTTATCTCAATTGCCTCAGGCTGTATGTAACCTGTGTTTACTTTTCTGTCATTAAGACTTACTCATATTGTTGAGTTACAATTATCAGTAGTGTAGGACATTCCTGTTGTGAGTACAGCACTGCATGGGCTGACAGACCCTAGTCTCTTTGGGGTTAGTGCAGCACTTTTAGTGGTCCTTTTGCGTTCACTTGAGTTGGCTGCATTTTATTCTCAGTAGAGGAGCTCCAGTGATACTAAGTATAAATTCTATCACAAACCTTCAGTTTAAAATCCTTCAGCAAGGGCCAGCCAAATAGCTCAGTGGACTAAAGTGGCTGGGCCAGTTCGATCCCGGCATGTTGTGCCCCCTGCGCCTTGGGACGCACTGAGACTGCAATTGAGACTGGGTGTGGTGGTGTGTGCCTGTATTCCCAGCACTTGGGAGGCTGAAAACAGGAGAATCACTTGAGTCCGATCTGTGTAGATCTGTAGACAATGCACCTTGTAGACCCTGTACTAAATACATTAAAAAAAAAAAAAAACCTGTTAAAATGCTTCAGCAGCTCCCCATTTCATTACAGATAAAACTCAAGTCCTTAGCATGGCCTATAAAATCCTATATGCATTTTATAACCTGTTGCACGATTATACATAGAATCTTTCATGTTTGTTCATTCTCCATTCCAACGGAATTTCTTCTTGTCTTGGAATACACAAGTCATATTCTTGCATGGGACCAAGATTCTGGTTGTTTGATCAAAGTATGTTCAATTCTCACTCTTGAAATTTTTGCCCAAGTTATATCTCCTCAAGATTTACCATGGGGCCGGGGAGATGGCTCAATGGAGTAAGTGCTTGCCTGGCAGCACAGTGCCCTGAGTTCAATCCCCGGTCCCACCAAAAAAAAAAAAAAAAAAAAAAAAGATTTACCTTGCACCTGTCCTTATCCCCACCTCCTCAGTCCTGAGGATGGAACCGAGGTCCTTCTACAGGGCTAAGCAAAGGCTCTGTTAGTGAGCTGCATATTCTGCCCTCTGTCACATTTTCTAATACTATGTAATTTGTTCATTTTGTTGATTTTTTTCCCTAGGCTGCAGTATAACATCTTTAAAATCATGGTACTTGTTTGTTTTGTTCATTACTAACTATATGCCAGTATTTAGGAGGGGCCTTGTTGTGAAATCTACGCACAATATTTGTCAGATGAATGGGCATTTAGAGTGTTTCCACTTTTCAGAAATGACAATGCTTCTATGAATCTTCTTGTCCATGCATAAGAGTTTCAGGAATATAATTACTGTATGTTGGGTATATATGTGTCAGACAGTGGAAAATAGTGTCCAGTTGTTTTCCAAAGTTTATTTTATTATCCATACTGAGATAGTCCTGTTTATAACACTCTCTTTAATAATTGGCTTGGTAGACAAACATTTTTAAGTTTTTCCAGTCGAATGAACATAAAATATGGCCTTTATGTAACTCCCAGAGATGGGACATCTTTTAACATTGTGTTTCCAGTACTATGATATAACTGCTGAGATCTTTTGCCTATTTTTCTATTAAACTTTTATTAAGGTTTGTATGGGTACATATGCAAGATACTTTGTTTTTGTTGGCTTTATGTGTTAAAAACACTTTCTCCTAATTGTATGTTTTTGTTTTTGTTGTGGTTCTTTTGATGAACTAAAGTTGTTAATTTGAATATGGTAAATTTATTGATACTTTATTTTACAATCAGCAATTAAATGAGACCTGTCAGGGCAGCCAACTAGCAGCATCCCAGCAACTGTGGAAGTATGTCTTTAGTTCTGAAAAGCAACTTGGGAGGCGCAAACCCCTGCTGGTTATTGCAGGTGGAAAGTTGACAGGCTCTTTCAGCTTTCCTTGCACTTAGGGTCAGGGTATGCGTTCCATGTGCGACCACTCAGGTATGCCTGCCCATTATTTGAATTTAGCATAGGTGTTACAAAGAACTAGAGGCACTAGAAAATCTCTTGTACAGATGAGAGTTATGGGCTAGCAGTGACTGTAGGCTAGTCAGAGGCGTCCTGTGTTTGGGGCACCCACACCCGTGGGGGAGCTGCAACACCCACTGCACTGACATTGTTTTCAACTAATCCCTAGGATGTTTTCAGCTGCTTTGGCTCTGGTCTGAAAATAGGTCCCTGAGCCTGGTTCTTCAGCCTTATTAGTAATTTTACAAAGTCCTCAACTCTTAAGTTTTATTTCTGACTCATTTATCACATCACATGAAACTAATTGAGCATATTTCTCACAGGGTTTAAAGAGATAGTTTCAGTGGTGTTACAAAATATAGAATATATGACATACAGAAAAATGTACACCATCAGGGCTCTGGGGAACATTGGGTACACAGTGAAATCAGGTATGGGTACAAATTAACTCACAGATATGCTTTCTCGTATAGGTAACTATGCATGTTCCAGAGCAAATAACAAGTATAGAATTTTAAGTGTTAACATGGTAATTAATATGCTTTTGAGAGTTGGGCATGGTGGTGCACCATGGGTGTGTAATCCTAGCACGAGGAAGGAGGATCATTGTGAGTTCAAGGCCAGCATGAACTACAACCCTATCTGAATGCTCCCATCACCCAAAAAAAGGTTTTAGGCATACTTCACAGCCTAGCACAATCCAGACAGTAAGTTCTGTATTTTACACAAGACAGTGCAGATGGGTTCTAGGAAAAGCAAACAACATAAGCATAAGATGTAAGCACAAAAGAGTAGAGTGAAAATGATGGTGCATTCCTTTTATCAACTGCTAATGTACTGCACTCCTACACTATCAGTTTTCCTGCTATGTTCTGAATATTTTCTTCATTCCTACATAAAGCTCATCTACACTCAAGGCACAGAACAAGTGCCGTCTTCTTCTTGTAGCTTTGCTTAACTCCTGAATCTCATATCTTCTCCCTCTGACTTCACATTGAAGTTGTGGTCTGAAGCTTTTGTAACCTAGTGCTTTTATTCTGTAGCATTTTTCGTATGTGACAATATGATTACCTGGAATAAAACAGTTCTAGGAAAGTGCTCCCTGTGCCCTCTCTAGTACATTTGCATGTTGTTCTGGGCCTTCTGTGGTATCATTCTGATATGTTAAAATGTTGATATCATATTTATTGTGATTGTTCAGGGACCCGAGATGATAAATCTTTGTCTACATCCATAGAATTTTGGGGCACTCCAGTGGATAAGATCTGTGATTATGTCCCTTCTAGAACATGTTGCCATCTCTGGTCAGTGACAAATTTAGCTAGGTTGGTAATAGCAGGTTGATAATTAACAAGAAAAACAATGATCTCACTAGAGTTTTTCTTTTGCTAAGCTCATTGGGAGAAGATTTTGTGGTGGCCTAGGATCCTTTTTAAAGCCCCTTTCAGCTCATTATTCCTTAAGCTATAAATAAAGGGATTCAACACAGGGGCTACAACCATGAAAATTACTGATGCAGCTGAGTCTTTTTCAGTGGAATGGTTGGACGAAGGGGTCATATAGATCCCTGTGATTGCTCCATAGAAAAGAACAACCAAGGCAAGGTGAGATCCGCAGGTGGAGAAAGCCTTGAGTTTTCCTCGGGCAGAAGGAACCTTCATCACAGCAAAGACAATGCGACTGTAGGATCCCAAGATACCCACTGAAGGAACCACAAAGATAAGCCCCACCACAGCCAGAACCATCAGCTGATTCAGACTGGTATCTGAACAGGAAAGGGGAAGGAGAGAGTTGATGTCACAGAAGAAATGTTGGATGATGTTGGCAGAGCAGAAGTGCAGACGAGCCATCATGAGTGTATGTAAGAGAGGATTCAGAATTGCAATGACCCAAGGAGTGGCCACCAGAGTGGCACACAGGTGTGGCGTCATGATGGTGGAGTAATGCAGAGGATGGCAGATGGCTACGTAGCGGTCGTACGCCATCACTGTGAGAAGGAAGTTGTCCATGTTGGCAAACATCATACAGAAGTACATCTGAGCCAGGCATCCAGGGTAGGAGATGGATTGAGTCTGGGTTTGGATGTTCAGTAGCATCTTGGGGACTGTAGCTGAGGCAAGGCAGAGGTCAACAAAAGACAGATTGGCAAGAAAAAAGTACATGGGTGTGTGCAGGCCATGGTCCGAGCCAATGGCCAGCAAAATGAGGATGTTTCCAAACAGCCCAGTTAAATAGAGACACAGGAACAGTGCAAAGAGAAGTGCCTGATGTCCTTGCCAGTTTGGGAAGCCCAGGAGAAGAAATTCAGAGACACTGGTTAGGTTTTCCTTTTCCATTGCTTAGGTGAATCTGCATGAAGACCCAAAAAATGAGATAAGATTTCCCTTGATTAAAAAAAAAAAAATGCTCTCTGCATATTCAGCTAGCCTTAGACCTGTTCACCAAGTGATCTGTTTCAGGCCACGTTGTCTCTCTCTGTGGCTCACTGCCCACTTCCTGGAGCCTTGCCAAGCTCCTCTGTCTCGTCAGCTGTCTCCACTCACTCCCTTCCTGAAGCCTCAGGTAGTCCTCAATGGCCGGGCATCTGTACTTACCTCTTCTCAGTAGGCAGACTCTTTTTCTGCTCTTGCTGTCTGCTGACATTTGCATACTGTGTCATGTGACCTTACCTGTCTGCTGCCTATGGGAACACATTCAGGAGTTTCAACTACTGAGTGGCTCCATCACAATCACTGAGAGTGAAATGAAGTTTTTCCAAATATTTGTCCGTAGCGTATGAGCCATCCTGTTTGGAAACAGGTCAGACACCTACAATTTAGGACGCATAAGATGAGTACAAATTACCTTATCTGGTTGGCTAACATTTAAAATAAAAGCATCAATTTACTTGAAAAATGTTAATCTCCTAAATAGTTTACATGAACTGTGAACATCCAAAAAACATTTACAAATGCATTAGAGTTATATGACACACGTGGTTACATAACACATGCAGATAAGACCAAAGAGAATACATGGGAAAGATGGTCAAGACAGAAGAGCAGATTCATTAAAAGATTCTCAATGTTTTTGTAATATTTTAACTATACTTAAAGGAAATGTTTCATGTGTACAAAGTGTTTGGTTATCCATTTCTTGGCACTGTATAAAGTACAGCTCTGGAGTTAGGTTGTGAAGGAAAAAGGTGTTCTTACTGCAAATAAGCATTGTAAATGCAAGTAGGCATTTACATATACAACTGATGTCTTTTTTTCCTGTATTTTAGGGAAGGGTCTACAGGGTCTCACTACTGGATCAGACTCTTAGTGATCTGCCTGTTTCCAGCCTCCCAAGAGCTCGGATTACAAGCCTGCACCACCACACCCAGTCTCAATCCCTGTCTCAGCATGCCCCAAGGGCAAGGGCCTGCAGGGCAGGTCCGGGAACCAAGGCTCCTGCATCAACTGGCAGGTGCTTTAATCCAATGAACTATTTGGCCGGTCCTTACATACACAAAGGAGAGAGTGTCCACACCCAAGACTGAGGAGGAAAGATTCTGGGAAGGAGGCTGTGGAGGCCCATGCTGAAACCAGCTCCTGCCCTTAGGAACTGGTAACACAGCAGCCACTCGCTCCCTCACCTGGGTAATTGCAGTAAGTGAGCCTCCTTTCTCCCTTATGGTCTTACCATGTACCTTTCCCATCATGCTTCCTAAAGAATTTCCTTCCCAAACAAGAATTTCCCAGTTTTCCTTCCAAAAATATATTCCTTAGGGCTGGCCAAATAACTCAGCAGATTAAAATGCCTGCAAACAGGCTCTGGGGCTGGGGGTTGGGCCTGCCATGCCAGCCCCGCCTCCAGGGGCGTGCTGAGTATTTGAGACTGGGCAGTGGTGGCACGGGCCTGCAATCCCAGCTCTTGGGAGGCTGTAAACAGATGGATCACTATGAGTCCTTTTTAGTAGTGAGACCCTGAACGCCCTGTAGATCCTTATCTAAAATACATACACACATACATACATACACACATACATTCATGCATACATAAAAGGGCCAAGGAAATAGCTCAGTAGAATAAGTGCTTGCCTGGGAAGCACAGGATCTTGAATTCAATAACCAGTACCACAAAAAAAATTACACACACACACACACACACACACACACACACACACACACACACACATTCCTCAGCTAAAAAAAAAAAATTCAACTCAAATTCCAAATTCCTTATCCTGGCATACATAGCTCTTCATAATCTCTTTAGCCTTCTGCCTTGCTATAATCAGTTTCTCACCCTTGGAATTTTCTACAGACACTGAAATTTCATGTCTATATGACTTTTCTCCCTTGAAAATCCTCTGTACATGCGGTGTAATGATTCCCTCAAGGCATTGTTTATTCTGTTTTGTCTGCATATCACTCATCATTGTTGGAAATTTTCTTGTCCACCCCTTTGATGTTTTTCATGTATTTCTGAACTTCATTAGAGAAATGTAAAGTCTGTAAGAGAAGGTAATTTGTCTTAAACAAACTACTGCACATGTAGGATAGCACTCAGTATATATGTATTTGTTGAATGAATGAATATATTTATTCAAGATGCATAGATGTAGGAAGCTTTTTTTTTTATATTACTAGCTAGTGACCTTTAAACCATACATCATACAGGTATTTTTTTTTTTTTTTTTTTTGGTCTGGAACCGGGGATTGAACTCAGGCCCTTGAGCTTGCCAGGGAAGTGCTTATTCTACTAAGCAGTCTCCCCGGTCCCTAGGTATTTTGTTTTCATGACTCCTTTCTGCTTGTAAGAGTTTGGAGAACATAGACACTAAATCTTATTCTTTTATAAACAATGATTTATATTTACTTACAAAATCAGACTGCTTTGGGGGCTGGAATGAGTTGGATGCCTGTGAAGGTGGGACAAAACCCTGGAGGACTTCTCTCTTGGTTCTCTGTGTCAAGCAAGAGGGATGCAGAGTACAGGAGTGGAGATTAAAGCAGGTGCTCTGCGGGCCACTTCCTCACTGAGAGAGACTGAGTGGGAGAGGCATTCCAGGCTTGTGTGCAGGGAGGAGGTGTGTGTGTGTGTGTGTGGTGCCTTGGAGTCTAGAGAACGTGGACTCCTGTGGACACCAAGGAGGAAGGATTTTCATTATGAAATTATCAAATGGCCGTAGGTGAAGGGAAGAGCAAACTATGACCTTTGCAGGAAGCAGAAACGCTTCAGACATGAGGAGTTTTCTCTGGAAGGCCCCTTCTCATGCCATGCTCCACTGGCACACCCACGGCAGCACAGCAGAAATCTGTGCTGTCACCACTTGCCATGGTTGCTGTTTAGAGCCCTCTGGTGCAAATCACAGTTACTCATCCACGTCAGCATGTAAGTGATAGCTGTGTGGTGATGATAAACGTCTTCTTCTCAGCCTTCCTAAGGCAAGATGATCTTGCTGTTGAAAATGTGATAAAACGAGTATGTGAAATCAGCCGAGTGACTTGTATAACTGTAATAAAATTTAAAAACTCACTAACATAGAAATGGAAAAGCAAGTTACCAGCATTGCATTCTCTATGCCACACTGTCTTCATAGTTCTTAAATTGTCACAGCCCTATAAAGTACCTCATATGACCTCAGTGTGTGGGTGCTGAATTTACACAGAGGCACTGCCGGGACTTGAATTAAAGTTTCCTTATTTGAAATTTAGCCCACCTTTCACTCAGTCTCTACTGAATGCCTCAGGATTGCACGCCTTCATGGAGGGGTGTGCTCATTAGTTATTAGTTCTGCAAGTGGCTGTGAGGCACCTACTGTGTGTTAGGTGATACTTGGGGACCTCTGAATGTATCTTACTTGACAGGCATACCTTCCTGTGTCTCCTTAAACCTGTTCACGTTCCAGGAACTTACTGGTGCTGGTCATAGCCTCTGCGCAGGGTATTTAGATTCCAGGTCTTACACAGAAGTAACGAGACCCATGGAGGAATGTCTTCCTCTCTGCAGGATCTATAAGGTCCAGGGAAGCGAGGGGACCTGCACAATGTATACCTGTGGCAGGAGAACACTGAAATTTAAAAGGTTTTCTGTAGCCTCTGTGTCCCTGGTCTTGACAAAGCTCCTTCAACTCCAGGAATAATTACTTTACCCCCTTGTGGGTTTCCCAGTTGCAGCTGGTGGGATAATGAACTGGCAGACAGTTCTCTAGGGGAGATTCAAGAAATTGAAAGACTTGGAGTTTTGTTCATAAGCTTTTAGGAAGGGAAGATAGCACCTCTCCCACTCCATCTCCTAAAAAGCTCCCAGTGAACATTAAACCAACAGCAGGCAACACTTCTTAATTGGAAGTGTTTCTTCCTCACTAGAACTGAGCAGGTCTCTAACTCCAGGCTTGTCTCCTCTGGTTGAGGCATTCTGCTAGCAATAATACCCTAATGCCCGAATATCTGTGGCGAAGGAGGCGAGACAAATATCTTGGGCTCCTCCTATGAATTTAGGCTCTGCTAGGGCTGAGGGCTGAGGTCGTATTGTTGGGATTTACTGGTCTTACCACATGTTCTATCCCACAGAAGCTCTGGACCTAGAATGACAGTGGCTTGGCCTCTTCCAGGCTCAGTGAATGTGTTAGCTTGGGGTGAACACTGGGAGTTTAGCAGTGATCTACACCAGAAGAAACAAGAAAAGATGGACAGGTTACAATGACATATGCTTATTGCCATAATGGACCTAGGTAACGGAAGAGGTAGTGAACAGGTAGTCCCCCTCACTCCTGCCCCATATAACAAACTCCTGCAAAACTAGTGACTTAAAACACAAAATGTTTATTTACTGCACTATTATGAGTAGCTCCTCTGGTCTTGGTTAGCAGATACCTGAACAGGTTCGTTTGGGGCTGACTGGCCCAGGGTGGCAATAGCCAGGTTGGCTGGATCTGTTTGGTGTGTGTCTCATCTTCCAGTAGGAGGGGCCTGGCTTGTGGTAGAGGTAGATTTAGGGGGGAGAGGGAAAGCTACACACAGGGAGAGGTAAGGGAGAGGGGGAAACATAGAGGAAGAAAAAAGAAAGGGTGAGGGAGAGGAGAAGGGAGGAGAAAGAGTAGGGGGAAGAGTGCAGAAAGATCTCCTCAGGTTAGGTTTAACATGCAGTAGGCTAGGGTCTGTGAGTTAAGTGTTGACACCATCACTCTCGCTTCATTCTGTTGGCCGGTGTGAGTCACAAGACCCATCTAGTTCAGAGGGTTGGGGGAAGAGTCTTCCACTTGATGGAAGGTGTGTTCAAGTCTCACAGCGCACAACAGGAAGAATGAGACTTGCAGCCACTTTTGCAGTCAGCTGAGGATGAGGAAGGAATAATGTTTTTAAGCATGACTTCCAAAGAACTGCTGTTGGAACTTGGGCTCCTCCTATGAATTTAGGCTCTGCTAGGGCTGAGGGCTGAGGTCCTGATTTACGCCGGAGAGTGCTTCCATCAGAGATCAGAGAGAGAGTTTCACTGAACTCGATGCTGCTACTATCACCTGGCCACTCTGTGCTGCTGCAGCCCGCAGAGCAGTGGGCAAAGGACAGTGCTACAGTGCTGGTGGGGAAAGCCAAGCTTTGTCACCACGTGGACCTAAATTGCTGCTACACATGGAGCTAAGGAGCGGTGTATATGGGAGCCAGAGGGACAGTGTGGAGCGGCAGCAGCCATGAGAGAGGACAAGCACAGTTCCCTTCAGGATGAGTGTCTGATGCCTCCCTAGGCAAGCAGTGTAGAGGGATAAAAGTGACAATGAGCTTTTGGTAGAGGAAATATTTGCACGTGCAGTTTTTGAACAGCTGCTGTGATGAGATGGTGACATTTTAATGAACCCTTTTTTGCATTAGTATGCTTGGAAGTTATGCTGGCAGCCACTTGGAAAGGGACTCTGATGATTTGGACATGAAGGGATGGACTTAGTGACTATGTGGTAGATTGTTTCACAAACCTCTTGTGGACACCGGAAAATTATTGAGCCCTTACAATTTGTTACTGCAGCCATTACTGCAGAGAGTACATCTGTGAACTTGTTCTTAGGTAATGCGTTACCTTGGCCTTGAATTGCTCCAGAGTTTAATGCCATTCTAACTGCACAGGATCTGGGTAGGGGGGTCCCCTGGGCATTTGCCTGGACTCTCACACCACCTGCAAGTGTGGGATGGCTCACAACCCACGACTGAAAGTAAGACCTGGGCAGGGTGGGAGACCCTGGAGGAATTCCTGCCCCTTTGTGGGACTGAACCCATTGTCTTTGCTCTGAGCTACATCCCCAGACCTTTTTATTGTTTCGTTTTGAGACAGGGCTTTGCAAAGTTGCAATATTTTGCAGGTTGGGTTTGGACCCATGAGCTTCCTGCTCTAGCCTCTGGAATTCAGGGATCCCCATCACAATGGGGATGTGATGGCATTGGGTGCTGTCACATCTCACCATTTGCTTCGTCTTTATCTTCTTATGATAAACGTAGGTTGGGCTGCCTAGGCGTATTTCAGGAGCATACATGTGACTGAGCACCCTTCCCTCCACAGAGGGGGCGAAGTTGGAGAGGTGACCTCAATTTCAAGCCCACGTTTCTTCCTTACTCGGCTCCTCTTCTTTTTGTCCTGATCGTCATCTCTGTTGCCACAAGCTCTGGGAAAGACTTGACCAGGACACACCTGTCTGAGCCTCTTGGGGACTGTGGAACAATCTTGATAATAAATATAAATTTAGCAGTCTTGAATATAAAAGTTATCTGTAGGTTTGAGAATGCAGATCATATAGGCACAGACTTCGGAGAAAGAAAGGAAACTTCAGACCAACATCTGAGGTGCTGAATATTTAATGACTGTGTAATCAATGGGGAGGATCAAGGATCAGGGCAGAAGAAAGCAACTCTGACTGACCAATTGCTGGTGGCTTCGAGTAGGCCAACCTGAGAGCAGGCTCTCCAAGGGCCTCAGTGCCTGAGGATGAGGGAACCCCTCTTTGTAGGTTTTATTGCAGGGGTCCTCCTTAGTTCTCATAACAAATATCAGAAAGGATGCCCTGATGCTTCTGGCAGAGGGAGGAGGAAAGTAGCTCTTTTAAAATATATGTGAAAATCGTGTTCCTTGAGGCAAGGCCTATCTTTAAGAAAAACAGGAGCCTAAACCCCTAAAGTGGGGTTTTACTAAAGCTCAGTGAGAGTTGTGTGCCTAACTCCAGCCTGTTGTAGCATCCCATGTGGGAGAAGGGAGGCGCCGAACCCAGCCCCCTCTAGCCAGCTTGTATCATGTAAACGGGTGAAGTAAACAGAACTAAGAAGCATTGTAGAGTTCAAGCCAAGGACCTAAGCTCACCAAAAGAACAAGGTCTAATCACGGGTCTACAGATTGCTTTCCCTACTGTCACAGTTGACCACCATACCAGTAAAGATCCACTCACCAGTGTCTGTAACTCTGTATGGCCTGTCTGGCTTTCAACAAATATTTTATAATATTTGTTGCTAAAAGGCAAATATGCTGTGTGAAAAGACTGAACAAGTATAGGAAACAGATTAGTATGTGATAGGGGTATTAGAATTATTGAACTGTGAGTTTAAAACAACAGCAATTAATATGCTAAGGGCTCTAATAGAAAATTAGATAACACAGAAGAATATAAGAGTAATGTGAGCTGCTGCAGCAGAACAACACAGGAATTCCAGTGGGCTATGATACTGTCCCATGTGTTGTTTCTTATATGCCCCAAAGTGTAGGCTCCCTCTCACCTGGAGTAAGGTCTGAAGGCTTTTGCTCCCCCTTTCATGTGTTGGAAGCCTTCTCACCAGTGGTATGGTATTTGAACTGGTATCTTTGGAATGCAGTTAGGGTCAGATCCAGTCACGAGGCTGGGGCCTTAGAAGGTTAGTGCCCTTATAAAGAGGCAATAAGAGGAAGGATGTTTTCTCTGTGCACAAGCCAAGGGATCTTGTGAGGCCTCACTCAGAATGAGTTATTCTGGAATTCAAGCCATTAGCATCGGTGGAGCAAGATGTCTACTGTTTAAAACATTTGACCTGTGATTTACGAGAGAGGCCTAAGGTAGGCTATATAAAAATTTCTTCCCTTTATAGTATAACTTAAAAGCAAATGCCCAAGTGCAAGGTCCTGAGTTTAATTCCCAGTACCAAAAATAAAAATAAAAGCAAACACCACAGAGCATTTCAGCAGTACCTCCAACAGCCTCTTCCTAAGATTTTTCTTATTGTCCATGGTCTTTACTTCCATAACTGTCTTGTGATATGCTTTTCAATTTTGACTATCATTTTGCCACCTCCACTTGCACTTATAAAAACATTGATGTTATCTGTGAACTGTAGGTAGGGAAGCTTGTGTTGTTTGCTCATCACTTTGAGCCTAGGGCAGCTGTCCGCTCTGTGCAGCCGTGGGCCATTCATGTTTGTTGTTCCACAGTGCTCCGCCGCGCGACTGTGCCCTCACTTTCTGCGTTGCTCTGGATGGACATTTGGGTTGTTTCATTCTTCATTTAGGGAAAACAGTGCTGTCGCTAGCAGTCTTCTGATGTGACAGGAGGCCCTTCAGGGAGTAGACATGCTCTGGGTCATAACTGCCAGTCGGCATTGGCAGATAGTGATCCATGGGATCTTGCCACTGCAATCATCTAGTGGTAAGGGGGGAAATGGGAAGGGAAGGTTTAATGGCGGGCACTGTTGTGGGAGAAATGCAGGGCTAGGAGGAAAATGCTCCCCACTGAGTTCTGCAAGGCTCCTTAATGTGGCGCTGGCAGGCTGGCCATGTTAGAAGCTCAGTGGTAAACGTGCTGGCTGCCTGACATTATGTTCATTTTGTTAGATAATATTTTGTCTAAATATTACTCTATAGTTCTTCACAAATCATTATTAAAAGCAGTAAGTAGAAATGCTTACATATTTACATTTAAAAGTAGGTAGCTGGACGTGGGATGATGGTGCATACCTATAATCCCAGCATTCTGGGGTGCTGAGGCAGAAGGATCCCAAGTTTGAGTTAACTTGGGGAGACTCTGTCCCAAAAGAAAAAATTGAAAAAGGGTTAGGGGTTTAGTGCAGTGTAAAGGTCTTGGGTTCAGTACTCAGTACTGAAAAAAAATATAAAACAAAATTTTAGGGCTGGTCAGAAGCTCAGTGGATTAAAGCGCCTGCTTAGGTCGAGCTCAGGGACCGGGTTGCATCCCCGGCACTGCAGGCCATGCTGGCCCCGTCCCCATGGGAGCTTTGTTCCCAGCCTTGTATAATTACTGGTAATTTCAGTCTCTATGATTTCTAGCCTATGCCAGTACTCAGTATTTTACCTTTTTCAGCTCATACCTATTCTCTTATTTGTTGTTGTAAATTTGTGTCTGTGGTAGACTGGAATTTTCCCTGTACTACTTTTTCCATTATATTATTTTTTATTACAATTTTTATATACATATGTTATCCCTGCTTTGTGATACTTCCAGTGATGTATTTTTGGTATCCAAAGTAATTATTAATATGTAAATTTGGTAAGAAAAATTTCCTATTCTATGTTAAATGGTGGTGATGGCTAGAGACATCATCTACGCCCAAGATTAATGTGTCTGATGCTTACAGTTACTGTCATTTATGGAACTTGTCTAATCTGAATCAGTCTTTCTTACTGCACTTCACTGGTGCTTATCTTAACGCACATGTTGACTCCCAGGTAATCACACAGTCCTGGCAGTGCACCAGAAGGAGATGAAGTGCAGTGTCTCCTCCAGCCTTCGCGCCTTCTGTTGCTGGGGTTCGCCGTCTGGGTGGAGCAGGTGTCTTATGGAGGGCAGGGTGCTGCTCAAGGAGCATGGCGACCCATGAGCACAGCGGGGAGGGGGAGCCTGTCCTGCAGCTGGGCCTTTCCCATGCACGCTATCACGAGAGAACACTCATCTCCCAATTGCAAAGATGAAGGCTTTACCTTATGGTGTGGCTTTTGGCCCTGGAAACGGCTGTGACATGGAGGGAGAAATTTCTCTTTTCTTTCATCATTTCCTTTTCCTGATGGTATTTTATTTGTGAACCTAAAATTATATGCACTATGCTTGCTGGATAGGTGACATTTAATGTTTGTTTTAATTAACATATATATCTTATAAAGCTGCAAGTAGTTTGTACAACATAGCTCATTAGCTTTTTGTCTTTGACCAGAAGCCTTCTTGGTATTGCTACAGTAATGTTCAGGTATTACCATTATTTATTATAATGGTGCATGATTATACTGTTGTTGTCCTTGAACTTATTTAGCATTTTATATTGCTCTTCCTCCGCTTTGATGAATGCTTCCTTTATTTTATATATTTAAAAACTTTGATATGAATTTTTATTACTTTTTTCAAACTCTTAAACAGTGGTCTTCTGCACTGCCCCTTTGTGACTGAGGGGACGTAGAACCACCCATTCACTGTTCCTTCTCCTACGCGATGGACTGGAGGGCTATCGTGTGTACTGCTGCATTCTCAAGCAAGAGTTTTTGGTTAGCCCTTCTCGGCAATTGTACTATGGGACAGGAAGGACATCTATAGCAAGGGTAAGTATTTCACAGTGGTTTCTCTATCTCCCCCTTTTGTTCCTTTGGAACAAAAGAAAGGTTCCTTTTGGACCTTTCTTTTTCCTTATCTGGATATTATTAACATTTATTTTATCTGATACTACCCAAGCCCGAGTCATGTTTTAAAGCCCTTCTAGTAATTACGGGTATGTGGCGCCTCCCCCTTCGATTGTGCTGAAACTGCACTCCTCGTTCTGCGGTGTGGGTCTGATGTCCACAATGCTCAGTGCCTGGCAAATGATAGCCTGACGTGAGAGACAGTGCTGTGTGCAGCGCAGTGCAACGGGCTCCCGGACAGTGCTAGAAAGGTGCACACACAAAATGGATCTCTTCTATTAATTTAAATTTCACATTATGTATCAGCGACAGTCACTGTGTTGACAATCTGCCCATCTATCTCCATGCACTGTGTTTGATTATTTAGTGTGGGAAGTGATGCAGGTGAATACTTTGTGTGGAGAATGTAACTGAATAGAACTTAAAGATGCTGATTCTTTTCTATAGCTTATTTATTTATTTTGCACAGCCTCTCCCTTTGCAGCTCAGACTCATAGTGATCCTCCTGTTTCAGTCTCCCAGTGCTGGGATTACAGGCATGCACCACCACACCTGGGGGTCTGCACGGCGCACCTGGGTTGCAGGGCTATGCAAGGCATGTGGTACCAGTTGTTGAACTCGGGTCCTTGTGCTTGCCAGGCAGGCACTTAGTCTGCCCAGCTTTCTCCCCAGCCCTAAAGATGCTTATTCTGATTAGAATATTGACAAGGAGTTTTCCTGCACCTTTCAGAATCCCACTGACTCCAGTTGTTGGTAATATGCAAAGACAAAATCAGCAAAGGTAAGTAAGGGCTGGTCCTGCATGTTAGGTTCTGGTTTCAAGTGACTTCACAAGCATAGCTAGGGAACTTTCAGTTATGAAGTTGTTGTGATAGTTTTGGCACTTCTAGGGCAAGGATTTATGTCCTGTACTTCAATGGTAGATTCAGTGGATTTCAGAATTTGTGTAACTGAGCATGCAATTGTTTTACTAGCATGTAAAAACATCAGAATAGCTTTTATGAAAATAGTATGTCAGGTAAAGAGGCAATTCTCCCAAAATGTGTATACTCAGTAGTGTTGACACTTGAAATGTAATGTATCCTTATTCTAGATTATAATGCCTATTTTCAAATCTACTCTGGAGACTATCTTGTTATATTCTATTGAATGTGAAGTAAGTACAAATTCAATTGTGCAGAATTCTGATATTATGTATTTAAAATACCCCTCCCCCTGTCTCCTTCTCCCTTACTCTTTCTGACCTGTCTCCCTGCTTTTCCCTAGGACTATTTACTCTAAAATGTGAAAATATTCTTTTAGTACTTTAAATCATATTCAGCTAAATCTGAAACAGGCCTTTTATATCTATGACTGATGTACCCACAAGGTCTGTTGTTTGTGAGTGTGCATGTGTGTGTGTGCTACAGATGAAACCCAGGGCTGTCACATTGCGCTTCTCACCCATCCCTTTTTATTTTTTATTCTGAGAACAAAAATCAAGGTTTTGCTAAATCATTAAGTTGCCATGCTGGGCTCCAACTGGTGGTCTTCTTGCATGAGCCTCCCAGATATTTTTATTTTATTATTATTAATGATGTTATTCCTTGTAGTAATGTGAACAAAATTAACATGGAGCACATTGATCTTGACACACACATTACTCACTGAAACAGTTGCACCTGTCCTGTGGCTATCCTAGGCATGTGCCACAGTGCTCAGGCCATGGGCCTAGACCACTGAACTATTTCTCCAGCTTCACCTTTAAATTTTGATTTTGACAGGAAATATGTGCTCAGGAAGGATGGGCCAGCGAAATGGAAGCTCTTTCAGTGGATTCTTCCTGCTGGGTTTCTCAGACAGGCCTTGCCTGGAGCTTGTCCTATCTGTGGTTCTTTTGATCTTCTATGTCTTCACGTGGCTGGGGAACACAGCCATTGTTGTGCTGCTGTGCCTGGACACGCATCTGCACACCCCATGCACTTTTCCTCTCCAACCTCAGCTTGCTGGACCTGTGCTACACTACCAGCATTGCCCCACGGCTCCTGCTTGATCTCAGCGGGGCAGACGAGTCCATCTTCGTTTCTATTCCTTTTATGGATATAAGTTACACTTCCTGTAGAATTGCTGCATCATGACTTCCTGCCTTGTGTTCCTTTGGTTAGACTTCCTGTCACGTGCTCCTTTAGTTGATCACCTGAGTATTGTTAGCCTATAGCATTACCCTAATATACCTACGTCATTAGTGAAGTTGACTTCCCTTCCCTCTGCTATATAAGCTGTATCACTTCCTTGAATAAACAAGACTTGATCAGAATCCTGTCTTGTCTCCATTTCTCGTGCACCTGTTCTTTGTCTTCATCAGTCCCCTCTCCTCCCCTAGGTGACCTGTGTTGACTGACCTGCTGGACGGGACAGTCTCCTATGGTGGCTGTGTCCAGCTGGGTGTTTCTTTGGGCTTGGCTTCTACCGAGCGCTTTCTCCTCGGGGTGACCACTGCGCGGCCGTCTGCAGGCCGCTCCACTATGCAGTCATCATCACCTCCGTCTCTGTGCCCTCATGGCATCCGCTTCGTGGCTCATAGGTTTTGCCAACTCAGGAGTGCAGATAGCACTCATATTCCTTTTGCCACTCTGTGGAAGAAATAAATTAGCCCATTTCTTCTGTGAGATCCCTCCGTTGCTCAGACTTGCCTGTGTGGACACAAGCGCAAACGAATCTGAGGCCTTTGTGGTCAGTTTCATCGTTCTTGTTCCGTAGCGCTGATCTTCTCCTACAGCCAGATTCTCAGTACAGTCTTTGGAATAAAATCAGCAGCGGGACAGAGAAAAGCTTTGGGCACGTGCGGCTCGCACCTCACTGTGGTCTCCCTGTTCCACGGCACGGCCGTCTATACCTACTTCCAGCCCCACAGCAGGTCCTCTCGGAGTCAGGGCAAGTTAATCTCCCTCTTCTACACCATCGTCACGCCCATGGACAACCCCCTCATATACACCCTGCGGAACAAGGATGTGAAGGGAGCCATGAAGAGCGCGCTTTGCAAGGGCTGCGCTCCCGGGTGACTGGGCCGGAAGGTGCATCAAGGCCAAAAGCCTATTGTGAGTTTCGTGTGCCTTGCAGTGTTTCCCCTGCAATCCTATTTAGTCAAAATCTAAATTCATGAATTCCAGAGATGCTGATTCAGCATTCTTGTAAAATTTTTATGGGTACGTATTTGCAGTACCGACTGATTCTGTTCCTCCTGGGGAGGCCTGATGCTTTTTATGTCCCCTCCCCCTCGTCTCTTGGTTGCTTTCTCATTTGCAAAAGATCTACATCCCTGTTTCCTTTGATCTGTCTTTTATTATTCTCTTTAAATTATTTATACTTCATTTTTTGTTTTGTTTTTAAACGTATTTGGTTGTTGCAGGGTCTTGTTACACAGCTCTGACTTGTGGCGATCTCCTGCTTTCAGCCTCTGCAGTGCTGGGATTATGGGCTTGCGCCACCACTCCTGGCCTCTGGCTGGCTCAGCCCACCGGGGTGGGGCAGGCGCAACAGGTGGTGCTGGGGAGGGGGCCACAGACCCTGTGCTTGCCTAAGCTTGCCTAAGCAGGCACATTATTTAGTCCACTGAGCTATCTCATGGGCCCCTACTTCATGTTGTTCATGTAACGGATAATGAGATATTTGAGTTTGTGTGTCTGATTCATGTCACTTACCAGTGTGGTCTCAAGGTGCACCCACTTCCTGCAAATCACTCAAACCTGACTTAGTATTCTCAAAACATCTGCACTGTTATAACTTCTGAAATGACCCACAGTTTTTTTCCTTCACTTTTACTCCTATTTTAAAACATTATTTCATTTCTACTGCAAAAAGAATTTAAGTGCAGACCATTAAAGGCACAGCCATAATAATAATATGAATCTACTAAACATGGTAAGGAATATAATATTTAAGCATTTTTAAAGAAGCCGCAAGAATTATAATTTATTCTTGCATTTTGATCATAGCTGTGTTATAAAGCCATAGGGTAACTACCAGAGCTTGAGGAAGAGCCAGAGTCCCCCAGAGTCAGGCCCAGAGAACAAGGGGATGAGGCCCCGTACCACGTTTTCACAGGCTGGCCCTCTGCTTCGTGGCAGTTGGCAACAGCACTCGCTGTGTTTTTGCTCACATCTTGTAAAGACACAGAAGAGGACTTCTGGAACTGCTCAGGAAGCAGAAGAAGGAGGGCTTAAGTGTATTTGAATCCAGGGAGAGGATTTTTGTGGTGATTAATGGCATAATTGCTTTCTAATTAAAAAAGTTTAAATACCATGTTGGTTGATCAACTTTTATATTTAATGTTGTAAACTGTATTTTGCCACAGAAGTTTGAGTTTAGACAGTGCCATTATCATAGAAATGTTCTGAATTTTTGGTAGATTTTTCCAGTGTGTGGCACAGTATAGGCAAATACATTTATGTTTCTAAGCAGAGACCTATTCATAATGATTATAGAGTTCCGTACCTTGAGCACTGACCTGTATTCTTTTGGGATTGAGCCTTCTCTCGCAGCTTGTCCTGTTAATAACACAATCTTACAACCAAGACAGCATTTGAGGAACTGAAATTGACAGTCAAGGCAAATCATAGACATGGCCAAGATTCTTCCGTGGCCCTTGTAGCATCATGGCATTGGATGCGGATCAGCACGTAAGAGTTGTACCTTCTGACGTGATGATGACTCTCGCTGTGCGGTGCACACAGACAGTCCGGGAATGCTGATTATCCGCAGCGGCGACGTGTGTCGCACTCCCCATTATGACCCCACAGCGCTCTGAAGGGGAATTGTGCCCAGAGTCTCCAAAGCAGCCTCTCAGGTGAACTTCCTTTGGTGAAGAAAACCTAAAGCTTTTGGGAAGCCTTGTGACCTATTATTCTGGCTGAGCACCGACTCCACTCTGAAGGACACACGAGAGCACTGCCAGGAGCGAGTGGACTTCCTCCCAGCCCCCAGTCACGTGGCCTTTGGGCGTGCATATAACTTGGGAATACACGATAGGTTATGAAGGCCTCAGCCACGATCCAGGCCCGGCCTCACCCCGCTTTCCATGCTGTATGCAGAAGAGTGGAGCTTTGTATAAATTGACACCAAAATATTCGCTGTATTTTCCTTTTCAATTCTCATGGCTGTGAGCTGACTGCAGCGAAGAGACGAGGGTGTCGCCAGGTGGTTTCATGCCTTCTCCCCTGCATTCTTGCTGACCTTTGGCCTTCTGGGGAGCACAGAGTATGTGTCACTGGCTCATGGGTGAGAGATGGGGAAGGCCCACAGTGAAGCCCATTGACTTATACCCTAATTTCCACCTCACGTGGGTTATAGCCATTATCAGAGACCAGTAACCAGCAGCAGCTGCCGAGACAGTGTCTGTGCAGCGCCAGCAGTCAGAACCCAGTAGAAACTTGCCTGGTGTTAGCATGGAGAAGGTTTATACGCTTCTGCATCTGGAGTAATTGTCATTCTACAGACTGTGCATTGTAGGCTTATCTATCTAGAATAAATGCATGAAACAGACTATACACAGTGTTCTGAAAAATCACAGAAGCAGAGAGTGGAAACCCTTGTAAGGCCCTCCTTTAACTTCCAGACAGTGGCCCTTCCCTGGCAACCCTTCCTTTGGCAGGTGACTCTGGATCAGTACGTCCTCCTTCTGAGAACCCTTGTCTGCCTTTTCGGTGCTGCAGCATATTTTAACATCAGATCTGGCCAGCTCCTGGGACCCACTGGATATGAAACTGAGTTACATGTGGTGCTCTGACACGGTGTGACCTGGGTAAATGCACAAGTGGGTGGCATGAGACTTTTGAAAGGAGGGGACAGAGGATGCACTCTGAGACAGTACACTGCACACTGGACTCTCCTCAGTCCTATTCTTCCTCTTCCTCCTCTTTAAAACTCAAATTTATTAATTTACATGACTGGGTGGATTTGTTTAGCCAGTCCTAGTTCTTAAAAAACTGTAAGGTCCTCAGGTCAGCCAGCCATTTTTAGGTCTCAAAAAGGACTATAAAGGGAAAAGTGAGAATACTCTCAGTGACTGTGCTGAGATTTTGTATTAAAGTTTTTTGCATTAAAAAAGTGACAAAAATCTGGCTTAAGAAAGGAAGAACAACAGAAAAGAAAGAACAAGTGGGATGAAAGAATTGAGTGGTATTTTTTGTTTTTTATTTTGTTTTTCTCAGGCAACCTCATGGTGTTTATAGACTGCACCCTGGCAGCAACAGGACTCCTGCCCCACTGGAAGCCTCCGGCAAGGTCTGCGCTTGGCCACAGGACTCAAAAACCAGGCCCACATTAAGGAGGAAAGGGTTCTTGGTCTTCAACACTGGTTTTTCTCTACAAGGTTCCCACATTCAGGTTAAGTCAGCCGTGAGAACCCCAGAACTCCTCGTTGCTCTTAGTTTCTAAGAGAACTTTTGTTGCTCTGTGACCTTGTCCTTTTCATGGGCATTTCATCAACTGTGGTTTCTGTTTCTTCGTTCCTGTCACAAAGCTACTTTCAGAGCGGGAGGAAAATGCTAAATGCTGCTCGCTGTCACTGCCAAGGAAAAAGAAGAGAGCTCCTCAGCTCCAGCTGGCCGCCTCCCTGGCCTGCTTGAGTCTCATCAAAGGGTTGTTTCAGTACACCAGATGGACGCCCTAGATCCTTCTGTGATCACTGTGAAGAGTTTCTGTAGAGAAACCTTATTCTAGCCGGGCATGGTGGCGCATGCCTGTAATCCCAGCACTCGGGAGGCTGAGGCAGGAGGATTGTTGTGAGTTCGAGACCAGCCTGAGCTACAAAGTGAGCTTAAGGCCAATCTAAACTGCATAGTGAGACCCTGTCTCAAAAAGACAAAAAAAAAAAAAAAAAAAAAAAAAAGAAAGAAACCTTATTCTGACTTCTACAATGTCCATTCAGTAATTCTATATAAATTCCGATTCTCCTGAAAAGTTCGCTATCCTTTCACTGATCCGCCCTTTCTAGTCTCAGATGTCTTCTCTGTTATTTAGTTTCCTGCTGCACGCAGCTTCAAAGTTTGTCAAGAGGAAGTGGCACGACCGAGCCCAGATGCACTTCCTTAGTGGCACTAAAGCCTTTGTGTCGTAAAGCCGACGTGGCCATCAGTGATGCTCACCGTCGTGGATGTAAGGTCCAGGCAACTGCCACTAAAATAATCCCATCTGTTGCCTTCCCCAAAATAATCAGAAATCCCTTAAATGATTCAACACATGCAGAATGATCATGAAAGAATGAAACAATTTTTTTATTTTTTATTTATATGAAACCTTTGTTCCTCTTATCATTTTATTAATGCAGTAATATAAAAAGCCTTCAACTTTACCATTGTCAAAATAAAAAACGTCCAGCCAGGATATAGCTGAGTGGCAAAGGTGCCTGCCTGGCCAGTTTGAACTCCACTATAAAAAAATGTTTAAAAACTCTCCCCAAAACTCATTGAGTTTACAGTTAACACTTTATTACATTTGTTACATCATTTACATTTGTTACATTATGTTATAAATCTGTCAATTCCTGCTACTGTGTGTGTTATAAAATATATGTATCCTCCAATGCTTGAATTTTTGAAATCACTGGTTAATGAAAATACTTTTAGGTTTTTTACTAAGTTGTAGATTTTTGTTGAACATATTCACTCATGTCCCTGCAGCACCCAACTCAACAGTACATGGGAGACATCTGAGAAGTGGAAAGAGTAAATAGGAACCAAAATGTATAATAGATATTGTGAAATAGAAAGGAATTGTTCAAAAGTAAGGGAAAATGAGGCAAGAAAAACATAAGAAAAAAATGATAAATGAAAACAAAGCTTTGTAAAAAGGAGGGGAAGAAAGATTGAAAGGAGGGGGAGTTTACTGATGGGAGTAAGAGAAACTAAGATCCATCACGTGCAGGCCCAAGCTGGCCATGGCGAGTGTGATCGTCGTGAATATCTAGCTTGTAACAATAAATTTAATTTAAATAAACACATTCACTTGGAAACACACAAGCCAACATTAGGCACTCTTTCAGCCATAATATAAGACTTAATCAACCTGTTAATTTGTGGCAGTTAAAATACTCAGTATAATTTTTATTTGAAAACTATTGAGTACTGGTCTGCCCTCTAATTTGCCTATTTCGTATTTTATATAAGTAGAATCATGCAATATGGATTCTATAGTTGGCCTCTTTGTCTCAAAATTATTCCTCTGTTGTTGTGTGTACTTATAATTTGTTTTAAAAAGTTTTAAAAATTGAATTTATTGGTATCATTTGGACATACACAATGATCATATTCATCACAGGGAATTCACATCTGTAGATGACACAGTTTGATTCCTGTTTGTTCCAGTCCCCTCAGCTCCTCTTCCCTTCCCCATTTGCAAAGCTTTGTTTCCATTTTATCTTTCCTCCTTTCCCCTTCATAACTCCTCTTTCCTTCTGAAAACTCTCTTCCTGTTTCACGGTACTTATTGTACACATTGCTTCTATTTACTCTTTTAGCTTCTCACACCAAGGAGATGATGCAATATTGACATGTGTGTCTCATGTACTTCACCTAAGAGTATGGTCTCAAGGTGCATCCGTTTACCTAGAAATGTCCTGTTTACCCTCTTTATGGCTGAGTACTATGCCATTATATAAAGAAAATTAAAATCTATTCCTTGGTTGATGGCACTTAGGTTATTCTGAAGATTTAGCTACTACAGCCTGTGCTGCTATAAACATGGGTGTGAGTATGTTTCTGTGGTGTGATGTTTTAAATTCTTTTGGAAGATATGCAGAAGGGGAATAGCTGAGTCAAATGGGACCTCTCATCCCAGGCTTTGGGGAATTTCCATACTGATTTCCATAATGGTTGTAGCAGCCTATGCCTCCACCAACAGCGGGGAGGGTGCCAACAGCGGGGGAGGGTGCCAACAGCGGGGGAGGGTGCCAACAGCGGGGGAGAGTGCCAACAGCGGGGGAGGGTGCCAACAGTGGGGGAGGGTACCAACAGCGGGGGAGGGTTCCTCTTTCCGTGCAGTCCCTCCAACATTTGTTACTGGTTGAGTTCTTGATGATAGCCATTCTTTCTGGAATGAGATGAACCTCTGTTGTTTTAATTTGTATTTCTTGAATGACCAGTGATATTAAGCAGTGTTTCGTATACTCATGTGCTATTTGTATTCCTTCAACTTAGAAGTATGTTTTTATCTCAGATGGCCATGTTTTGATTGGGTCTTTGAATTTTGAGGGCCTGATATATTTTTTCTTCCTTTTTTTTTTTTTTTTTTTTTTTTTTTTTTTTTTTTTTTTTTTTTTTTTTTTTTTTTTTTTTTTTTTTTTTTTTTTTTTTTTTTTTTTTTTTTTTTTTTTTTTTTTTTTTTTTTTTTTTTTTTTTTTTTTTTTTTTTTTTTT
>PVKA01032616.1:0-24813 GCA_004027165.1 Ctenomys sociabilis
TTTACCTACCCGTATATCTTCAAGAGTTCCTCCTACTTTCTCTTCCAGGAGATTGAGTGTTTCTGTTTTAATGTTTAAATCTTTAATCCATTTTGACTTTAACTTAGTGCATGGTGATAGAGCTGGGTCAAGTTTTAGTTTTCGGCATGTAGAAAGCCATGTTTTTCAGCACCATTTGTTAAAGAGGCTATCTTTCTTCCAGTGAGCTTGTTTAGCCCCTTTGTTGAAGATCAGATGGCTGAGTATGATTGTAGATGCCTCTGCATCTTCTAATCTATTCCACTGATCCTCAAGTCTTATTTTGTTGCCAATACCAGGTTGATTTTATCACAGTGGCTTTGTAGAAGAGTTTCAGCATTAGTGGCATTAGTTCTCCAAATTTCTTGCAGAATTCAACAGTAAATCCATCAGGGCTTGGACCCTGATGGTAAATTTTTGTTTTTTGGTAAATTTTTAATTATATTTCAATGTCATTGGCTTATGTAGAATTTTTATATTTTTTGGTTTAGCTTTGGCAACTTAGTTGTGTTTAGGAATCTGTCCATATCGTCTATATTTTTCATCATGTTAGATTATAAGTTCTCAGGGGCGTCTAGCTGAGCGACATGGAGCCTGCCTGGCAATGGTGAGGTCATGAATATAATTCTTGGTCACCACCTCCTCCCCAAAATAAAGTAAAACACCATAGATTATAGGCTGTCCTAGTAGGTGTTGATGATCTTTTAGAATTCTATAGGAGCCATTGTGATTTCCACCTTTTCATTCCTAATTGTTTGAATTTGTGATTTTCCTTTTCTCTTTTTAATGAGATTGGCTAATATTTTATCAAGTTTACTTACTCTTTCAAAGAACTTCTTAATTCATTGATTTTTCGTATTGTTTTCTTAGTCTGTATCGCATCAGTTATGCTCTTTATAATTTCCTCCCTTGTATGAGCTTTGGGTTTGATTTATTATTCTATTCCTAGATTTTTTTTTTTTTTTTCTTTTTCTTTTTGCAGAGCTCTGGACTGAACTCAGACCCTTGCGCTTGCCAGGCAAGCACTTATTCAACTGAGCTATCTTCCCGGCCCCAATATTTTTTCCTAGAATTTTGAGATTCAACATTAGGTTGTTTATTTGAGCTTGTTTTATTGTGCTGTTGTGTGAGTTCATTGCTGTAAATTTCCCTCGTAGGACCGCTTTCATTATATATCTTAAGCTTCACTATGTTGTATCAGCATTATCATTTAATTGTATATACTGTTTAATTTTGTTTTTAATTTCTTCTGTGATCCATTGGTTGTTCAGATGAGTGTTGTTTAATTTTTATATGCTTATGTAGGTTTTATTTGTCATTGATTTCCAGTATGGGGTGATTTCAGTTCCTCTAAATTGACTTATACATGTTTTGTCAGCTAATATGCGGTCTGTTTTGGAGATGTCACATGTACAGTTGAGAATAATGTGTCTTCTGGTGTTGTGGGAGTGGAACACTATAGATATCTACCAAATCCATTTGTTCACAGGCTTGGTTTAATACTAATATTTCTTTTTTTTTTTTTTTTTCTTTTTTTTTGTCTAGTTGATCTGCTTATGAGACTGGGTTGTTAAGGTTTTCCGCTACAGTTCTACTAATGCTTATTTGGTTTTTCATGTCTTTTAGTATTTGTTTTATGTATTTGGGTGAGCCTGTGTTTGGTACATAAATATGGTTGTTTTCTCTTCTTCTTGGAGTTTTTCCTTATCAAGCATAGGGTCAGAGATATAGCTCAGTGGCACAGTGCCTGCCTGGGACGTATAAGGTTATGAGTTCAATTCCTAGTACCAAAAATAAAACATGTAATGCCCTTCTTTATCTCTTTTGATTAGCATTGTCTGTACGTAGAATAGTTACGCTTGCTTTTTTTCGGGTTCTTGTGGTATGGAGAATAGTTTTCCATCATTTGACTTTTTGTCTATGAATTTATTTTTGGGTTAAATGTGCTTCTTGAATGCAGCATGTTATTTGATTGTGCTTCATGATCCATTCTGCATCTGTTTCTTCGGTTTTTTTTTTTTTTTTTTTTTTTTTTTTTTTTTTGGTATTATGTTGATTTTATTAAATTCCACCAGCAGAGTTCAATTCCTTTTTTATCTTAAGTTCCTTTACAGAGAGTACAATTCCTTTGCCATACAAAGGTTTTCTTAAAGCTCTATGAAAATGAATGCATGTAGGATGGTGTTTAAATATTTCAGGGGCAGGATTTCATTCATAAGCAATGCAGTTAATTGGTGTAGGAAAACATATGATCATTATAATGACATAATGGGCTCATCAAAATAAAACAACTCAGTTGTATGTGGCTCAGAACTAGAACAGGAGCTTTTCCGTGAAACAGAGGAGCTTCTAGAACATTTGTTTTAGCCATGTGTGTTTCTCCCTCCAGCTTTCCTTTTTTCCTTTTCTGTCTACTTTTAATATTATTTTCCCTCTCTGCTCCATCTTTCCCTGATATTCTAGATACTTGTGTTAAATCTTAGGCTTCATACAGATACGTTATTTGTTTTCTAAGATTGGCAAAGTTTTATCACTCATTCATTTCAAGACTCCTAAAATGTATTCCCAATTTTAATGGTATCTTACATTTATTGCCAGGCCCCAGATCCTCCATCTTTATGCATTCAGCTTCAATCTCAAGCCCTGATTTGCATCAGTGCTCTCTGATGAAGGGTGAAATCTCCTGTCCCGGCTCTGCATCATTTTATCTTGAACAAGGAAATGCCTATGCTGCCAACTTCATTCCACTTTTTAAGTAGGACAATTTTTTTCCCCATGATTTTATTGAAAAACAAGTAGCAATGAGACAGTTTCAAATCAAATTAGTAGGACAGATTCAATAATTAATAAATTGCATATTGTTTTCTTAGTGGTTATTTGTTGTACAAGATGCGGACATGATATTCTATTTACAAACACTATTAAATCAGATCCCTCTATTCACTGAATTAAGAGAATGCAGCTGTATATCTATCTTAACTATTTTGAATATACAGATACAAAATGGTCATTCATTTGTATCCCCCTTTTTTTGTTTAGTTTTGTCATTTAAATATTACAGGTGTGTGAATTCAGCAAAATGTTCCAAAATAGTCCAGTAGTCCATAATAGTATCAGGTTTTCCGTATATCTGACAACGTCAGATTTGTTGACTTGAGTCTTTTACAGTTCCCTAGTCTGTTTCTTTTGATTCGTGTAAGTTGAAACCATTTACTTTGATGATTATAACTGGCATGTATTGGCTTTTCTTTTTCATGTTGTTTTCCTGTCATTTGTTTTTTGT
This sequence comes from Ctenomys sociabilis, assembly GCA_004027165.1. Taxonomy (NCBI): domain Eukaryota; kingdom Metazoa; phylum Chordata; class Mammalia; order Rodentia; family Ctenomyidae; genus Ctenomys; species Ctenomys sociabilis. The sequence continues at coordinate 3,302 of PVKA01032616.1, forward strand.
CTGTTTAATTGCTTACCCTGCCTGGTGGCTTCTATTGGTGTTCATGTGTTTGTGGTCTTCATTACCTCTTTCTAATATATTCCTCAGAGCATTCTGTAGAGCTAGTTTGGTAGTCATAAATTTCTTAATTTCTCCATAATGAAAGTATCTTATTTCTCCATCAATTCTGAAAGTTTTGAGGGGTACATGAATTTGGGTTAAGGAGTGTTTTCCTTTAGGAATTGAAATACTTTCCTTGAAGCTCTCCTTGATGATTTTGGAGTTCTGTGAGCTTCATTTAATTGTATGTCAGATTCTTTATCCATGTTTGGGATGTTTTCTGCGAAGAGGTTTTCAATAGCTTTTGTGCTGCCTCAAGCTTTGTCATTGATCCTGGTCATCTTCTGTTGCTCTTTGCTTCATCTTATAGCTATTGAATTGATTTTTTCGCAATGTCTTGTGATTTTTAAGGTACCTTTCTTTTCCGGGTTGCTAGTCTCATTCCTGTCTTCTCAATCCGATCGTCTAGTCTACTAGAAGATCATCTCACCTTCATTTAGTCTACTGTGTATACTTTCAATGGAGTTTGTTTTCTCCTGCAGTTCTGTTTGGATGTGTTTCACTGATTCCATTCTTTTCTGTTTTTGGCATTTTGTGTTTGGCATGATGATTTCTGTCATTTTCCTGAGCTTCTCTATTTGCTTATCTGTGTTTACTTTAATGTCTTTTATTTTGATGGTCTTTTCTTTTTCCACCTTAAAGATACCCCTATGGTCTCTTATGCCCCCCCCCCTTCTCCTGACATCATTTCAGAATGTTCCATTTGTTAGTTTCTGATTTCCTCTATCTCTTTGTGCTTTGGACTTGTCCTGGGTGACGTGAGCATTTGGGACTGCATTTTGCTTTTTTTGTTTTGTCATGTTCTATTTTATTTTGTTTTCTGTATTGATGCTTGTATATTTCTTACACTAGATTGCCTCGTCACTGGTGTCAAGGCCTTCTTTGGAGGTGTCTGTCTCCAGATATCTTCTAGAGATAGTTGGTTCTTGTCTTCATGTCTATCCAAAGAACCTACTTTCTCAATGTATTAAGCCCAAGGAGTTGCTATCAAGGTGACATAGAGCCCACTCCTTCGGTACTGGACTACGATGATGGTTATGACCCTTGTAATCCCAGCATTGTCATACAGTGGGGAAAAGCTGGTTACAGCATGCATGACATCCAGGCAAAAGTAGTTCAGTTGGCAATAACAATAGAATCAAGTATGCCTGGCTACTGACAGACTGTGGGAACTATTGGCCTGATATCTACAACTATAGAAGGAAGATCTATAGAAATATAATCCAATTTATACCAGGGTCTCTTATGCAGTGATTTTCCACTTAATAGAGTTATTTCATCCTATTGTCATGATGTTCATCAAGATAGGGGTTGGATAGAGAGATGAATGATGTCAATTATAGTAGGAGCAAGGTTGGAGGGCACAGGATGATTATCCCAGTTGGGTAATTATAGGACACAGGAGGGAAAGATTGGAAGAGAAGGTCGAGGAGTTTTGAAGTGAATCAGAAAGATAGGAGACAATATTTACTTATGTGAAAGTATCATAAAATCAAGAGAGATAGCTGGCGAAAGAGAGAGGACAGTAGAATAAAATAAAAAGGTTAGAGATCACTTATTGGATCACATTGCTGATGTTACATGGGGTAATTCCACGCCTCTGATTTCGTCTGTCCACAGGATGGGTCTTAGCCAGGGTCCTACTGCATTGAGAGTGTTCCTGCAGCTCTCCAGGCTGAGTCCCAGCAGTGGAGAGAGGGATGGATCTCAGACTCCTCTTGCCAGCCTTGCTCTGCTGGGTCAGTGGGGAAAGAGGGATGGTGAGCTCACACTCTCCATGTTACCTTTTATGGATTTAATTTAGTGAATTTTTACATGAATTACAATTTTAAAAGGGAAACATATAGCATCAGTTGTTTAAGTTGTGCTTTGGTTAATAGTGAACATTGACTTACAATCTGTTTGGTTTAAGAGGTATAATCCTTAAAATGTCTATGGATAGCCTTCATTTAATACATATTATTTTAGACTTGTCACCATTGAGTTTCTTTTTAATGTCATATTATTATCTTTCTATATATCTTTAGTATATTTCTATTTACTTATTTATTTGTTTGTTTATTTATTTATTTATGGTACTAGGGATTGAACTCAGGACCCTGTGCTTACTGGGCAGGCACTTATTCTACTGAGCTATCTCCCCAGCACTTTTGTGTTTATTTTTTGTTTCTGGTCTTTAATGGTAAATTTCCCAGGGAGATTGATCATAAATGCTTTTTAGTGTTAAATTATCATTGTTAACTTATCTTGTTCTTTATGGTTTCTATTTTCTTAACTTGAGAGCACTGATTTTTATATTATTATCTTTTAAAATCTGTGGAACATATTCTTCTAGAGAGTTCTTACATAATCATTAGAAACAAACATTAATTTAACTATGTTTTTTTTTGGATACCAGGGATCAAACTCAGGACCTTGGGCTTGCCAGACAGGGGCTTTATGTCACTGAGCTATTATCTCCCCAGTCTAAATTATGGTTTTCAAGGCAGCTATCTGTGCTTCACAGTAAACTTTTCAGAGGCTAAATCCCATTTTTCTTGTAAGAGTCAATTGTTTACATTATATATATTTGTATATTGTTTACATTACATATATTTTAGCACAGGGCACTCTATAAAGTTTTAACTTCAAGAAATCCGGAATTCTTTCCTCTGTACCAGCTGTAGGGAATTCTTCTTATGCAGGGTATGGTGCGTTTACTGTCTAGTCTGGCTCCCTTTGTTCCTCTCCTTGCTCTGAGGCCCTGTGTTAGCTGGCAGTAGGGGTGAGGGTGGAAGTGGTGTGTCCAGGGTAAAACTTTCTAGCTGGCTTTCCTTGCTTCTCCTCTGTTGGCACCAGTGTTCAGCCTTGAAAATGGGAAGAAACTGGGAGGGCAAGAAGTTAATTGCAGTTGCTGGCTTGAGTTTCCTGCTTTGCAGCTGGGAATTTAAGTCATGTTTCGAGAGGTTGGGAAGTTAAGCCAGTAAACGCATGGATTCATGATAATGGGAGCCAAGATTTTCAGTGATGCTATGAATCCATACTAATAATAAATATATAAATTACAAAAATGGAAAGTTCTATCTGTATTAGAGTATCACTGAAAAAAAGAATGTGATTTAATCAAGAACAGGTATGATATAATTCTAGCGCCTTGGCACTAGTGGTATTTCTGTAGAGTGATTCTTTGCTGGGGGTGACTGGTGGACTCCAGTAGCATGTCTGCCTCTCAACCTCCAGTCCCTAATTGTGAAAACAGGAAATGTCCTTAGACATTGTCAAATATTGCTAGAAGGTGTCAAAATTGTCTAGTTTTTACCCTATTTGAGAATGCTTAAATAAGCAGATAAAAACTTGTTGAGAAACAGTATTTTTTTTTATTTTTTTATTTTTTTTTATTTTAGGGAAGGGTCTCCAGGGTGTTCAGGATCTCAGTACTAGGTCGGACTCCTACTGATCCACCTGTTACTGCTTCCCAAAAGGTGGGATTACAGGCCTGCACCACCAAGCCCTGTCTCAATTGCCATCTCAGCATGCCCTGGGGGCGGGGCTGGGGCCAGCAAGGCAGGCCCATGGATGAAATTCTGCGCCTCTGTGCCTGCTTGCAGGCGCTTTAATCTGCGGAGCTATTTGACCTGCTCAAGAAACAGGATGTTAATCTCTAACTAATTCACAAAATATTAACTATTAATTTATAACATAATTAACTGTATAGTAGAAAACTCCAGCAGGTATCACCTTAACCAAGTAATAAAATTACCATAACTGGAATAAACAGCACTATGTGCATTCTATGATGCACTGGAGCAGTATTGTTTTTGTGGCATTCCTGCCAAAAAATTATAAATCATGAGAAGAACAAGACAAACCCAAGGTTGAGGGACATTCTCCAGAATAACTGGTCTTTACTTTTCAGAAGATCAAGAACATGGGTGACATGGAAAAATTATAGAACTATTCCAGATTGAAGGAAAGACATGATAACCTAAATAACCATTATGGGTTGTATTCTGGACCTGAAAGGGACACTACTGGAACAATCAGAAATTTGAATGCACTTTGTGGATTAGGTGGTAATATTATATTGGTATTTATTTCCTGAATTTGATAATTGACATTGCAGTTGTATAGAAGAGTTGTTATCTATTATCTAAACATACTAACCTTTTTTCCTTCTCAAGATATTTCAGTTGTTGTTCTCTGTGTCTTTTCTCAGTTCTTCATATGGGAAGCTCTATAGAGAGCCTGTCCAGCTCTTCGTCTCAGTCTGGGAAGTTTATATTTCTAATCCCATGGATAATTTATTGGAATGTTATCGAGTTAATTCCAGTCTACCACATCCACAGTGAGAATAAAGACATCAAGGCCTATCTGTAACTATGGGGAACCAAGGGGTCAAAGTCCAGCCATGATGATGCCTATCTGGAACAAAGACCTACCCAGGACCAAACCCAGGATTTAGTCATTCATGAAGAAAGGAGTGACTGAGAATGGCAAGAAGTGGGTGAGTGCAGTGATTGGGCTAGGCAGGAGGACCGCAATCACTTCTGCAGTACACGGAGAGAAGGGTCTGCAGTGAGTAATCTGCACAACACAGCTGAGACAGCATCTAGTGTTTTGGGGTTGGTGCCTCAGCTCTCATGTGTCATCTTTCAAGCCACAAGAAGTTAGAGCCTCTATCTCCAGATATGATCCCAGCCGGCAGTGTGGAGTGTTCTCTCTTCTTCTCTTCTCATCCTGGCTCTCACTAGGGAGCAGCAGGTGGGAGTTCCAGGGAAGCACGTATGCTGTCTTTAAAAGACTACCACCAGCACCTCGGCTGGATCGATATACACTGCTTGGACCCAATTGACAAGTCCTAGCCGGCTTATGGAATACAGTCGCACTCAGCCAAAATGGAGACAATTGCTCCTCTTTCAAGGAGACTCTCCCAGGTCCTCCACAAAGCCCCATTTCATCAGTTAGGACTCTGTTGTCATGTTTCAGAGAAGCCCCTGCAGTTCGGGCAGGCCTTAAACTCACAGGGATCCTCCTGCCTCAGGCTCTCCAGTACTGGGATTACAGGCATGTGCCACCACACCCAGCTACACTGTCCTTCCTAGTGTGCACAACTGTCAGAAATTTCTATCACTTTGTTACCTATTCATAACATTTGGTATTCCTGTTATTTTTTTTTTTTTTTTTTTGTTTAGTACCTGAGTTCCTCTTCTAAGGGAAACTTGTGAGAGCAGAGGCCATTTTGTGCTATATCCTCAGCCCTAAAACAGTCTGTAAAGCAATACTTAATGCCCAGCAAACTGTCTATAAATACTTGGCTAAGTGAGTGCACCTGTCTGTGTTGGCTGGTTATGTTATGCAGCCAATTTGGATATGTTGATAGGGGCAAGAGTATACTTTCTGTATTTTGTGGATGTTAGTGTCTAATGAAATAGAGTTTTTAGATATGAAAAACAACAGTTGTGTTAAAAAAATTTGTGAATTTCAACTCCCTCCCGAAAAATGAAGCAGTTACTTTTTTTTGGAAATGTTTTACTATGCATGCTATCAGGTTTATAAAGGAATTGATAATTCTCAAGCAGTAACACACTTTTGGCTTTTTTTCCAAAGGGATTTCATTTTGAATAATATCTTTAGTATTGAGTTCTTAGAAACAGCCTTGTTACTCAATTAATTAGGTCCTACTACTTAGAATATATAAGTAAGATATTGTTTTGTTTCACACATGCTGCCTCTCATTTGAGCACATATAATTTATAATCCTTATAGACAGCACTTTGTATAGAATACTTCTAGGCAACAAACTTGTTTATTCATAGTTGAGGTTTGAGTGATTATTATATGCCAAAGATTAGATTAAGCATGGAAGATACGAAGGTTAGAAAAAACTCTTAATTTAAAAATCACAGGTGTGGTGGCATATGCCTGTAATCCCAGGATTCAGGAGGCTGAGGCTGGAGGATCCTTGTGAGACCAGCCTAGGCTATAAAATGAGCTCAGTGCCAGACTAGACTGCATAGTGAGAACCTGTCTCAAAAAGACAAAATCGGTACTGGGGAGATGGCTCAGTGCAATAAGTGTTTCCCTGGCAAGCACAAGTTCTGAGTTCAATTCCCAGTTCCATAAAAAAAACAAAACAAAACAAACAAAAAAAAAAATACAATGCAAAATATAGTCAGCTAAAGATTTTAGATGAATGAGGGCTAAGGAGATGGCTCAGTGGAATAAACGCTTCCCTGGCAAGTGTTAAGGGTCTGAGTTCAATCCCCGGTTCCACCAAAAAAAAAAAAAAAAAAAAAAAAAAAAAAAAAAAAAAAAAAAAAAAAAAAAAAACAAAACAAAAAAAAAACTAACAACACTAGAAACATTTGGGGCCAGGGAGATGGCTCAGTGGAATAAGCGCTTCCCTGGCAAGCGCAAGGGCCTGAGTTCAATCCCCGGTTCTGCCAACAAACAAACAAAAAAATATTTTAGATGAATGATCTTAATATCATTTCTTCTCCTTAGATGTTAATGTCATGTATAATGTGAATGAACTTGGATTATAATAAATGTCACCTGGGAGGATGAGGCAGGAGGATTGCTGTGAGTTTGAGGCCAACCAGAACCTCATAGCAAGACCCTGTCTCAAAAAGACAAAAAATAAAATACAATGTAAATGCATTTAAATTATATATTCTTTGTTGCCTAAGAAATTTTAAAAATCCTTGTCAGTGTTTTGTGATTTTGAATAAAGGTTAATTTTTTTTTGAAGTCTTGAGTAAGAGATTTCCTTTTTTATGGTTCATTAATTAGTGTATTGAACATGCAAATAAGTATTGCTTTAGGCCAGAGAGTATGGTTACTTTTGCGTTAAATATTGTTTCCTTTTCTCAAATTTTGTCTCAAGGTTTGTAGGAGTTTTCTTTTCTCTTGTTATTATTTTGTGGTGCAATCAGTGATTTGAATCTAGGCCCTCAAGTGTGTTAGCCAAGTGCTCTGCCACTGAGCTACACACTCAGACCCCAAGGTTTATTTTTAAGTTCCTTTCATTAAGCTGTTTTATAATGGTCTTTGATAGTTACTAAAGTCATTATCCAAGTTTCTTGACATCAATCAAGACTGGCTTTAAAATTTTTCATCTGAATTGCTCAATTTCACCTGAAGCAAGATTAATTTTAATTTTACCTTCATTACTGATTCACTTCCCAAAGTGTTGTCTCCATTACAGTAGTCCCTCGCTATTTCATAGTTCAGTTTTTACAGATTCACTGTTTTGCAGGTTTTCAAAAAATATTAATCTAAATTATGTATCATGGGATTTTGCAGTACTGTACAGTATACCTATGTTGTCAAAATTATGAAGGTTTATGAGTTTAGAAAATGGTTAAGGGGCCAGTGAGATAGCTCAGTGGACTAAGTGCCTGCTTAGGCAAGTGCAGGCATCAGGGTTTGATACCTAGCACCACACACGGGCCCCCCCTTGGGTGCACTGAGTTGGCCACTGAGACCAGGCATAGAGGTGCACGCCTGGAATCCTAGCACTGGGGAGGCTGAAAACAGGAGGATCACTACCAGTCTGAGCTGCATAGTAAGACCCTGTACCAAATATATTTTTAAAAAAAAGGAAAGAAAGAAAATGGTTAAGAACATTAGAAGTGTTTTTAAGTGTGGGAAAGGTTTGTAAGAGTATGGTAAGGGTTTATAAAGCCTTAAAATATATAAATATGAAAATACATACCTCCTCACTACTAGCTGATTTTCTCTTATCGTAGGGGTGTCTGGAGTGTGACCTCTGCAATGAGAGTCCACTGCATTAAGAAACTGGCTTTGTCTACATGGCCAATGACAACATCGATTCCTTTAGCATTTGGTATGGACTTATACTTAACTCTCCATAACTGTTTGGCCAGGACTTTTTGAGAGTAAGGATGGGCAGGTAGCCAAGAGAACATAATAAACACAGGTACCATATTGTATTCCACTGACTGAATGAAGCAGATCGAGATAGCTTCCGGGGACTGTACCTGCAATATACGTGCCCGCTGCAGTCCTGGGCATCCAGTGGGGGCTCACATACTTGTTGAACAAATGAATGAGCAATAAAAATAATGGATAGCTTAAAATGTTGCCCATTTTTAATTTTTCCTTTTATAATCTCCAACTATAGTTCCTTTCATTTGAATTTAACTGCATTTTTTGTATACTTGAAGTACTTCCTAACTGATAACTTAGGATAAGTTAACTGACAAGTTAGGAAGTACTTCAAGTATACAAAAAAGCACAGATAATATGAGAAACATATGTGTAGTCACTATTCAGATGTAGCCAATCAAGGTTTTGCTATATTTACTTAAATGTTTTTTAAGAAGCAAAGTATTTCGTATTTATAGTCGCCTTTGTAACCTTCTTGACTTCATTTTTCTTTCAATTTTTAGTTCCCTCATTCCTCTTCCAGTTCTTACATGTTGTGTATTTTCCCATTTCATAAGCTTCACTAGTTTCTCACATCTCGTATGCATTATTTGGACTTTTGTCATTATCCTAACACCTTTTGAGAGTTGGGAGTTTGTGCTTTGTTGTAATTTGGCTGTTTAGGTCAATCACTGATACTTATCAAGGAAATTGAGGTTTTAAGACTTGTGGACTTACTTGGGGCTGGGGAGATGGCTCAGTAGAATAAGCGCTTTTCTGGCAAGTGCAAGGGCCTGAGTTCAATCCCCAGTTCCACAAAAAAAGAAAAAAAAAAAAAAAAAAGACTTGTAGACTAACTATTAAAAGAGGACCATGTTAGGTAGTTTCAAGTTGATATAGACCAGTGGTTACAATGCTGCATACTTTATTGTTATTTAATCTTATTTTTTGACATAGGGTCTTGCTATGCAGTTCAGGCTGGCTGTGTACTGACTTTTGTAGCCTCCAAGCTGGTCTTGAACTTGCAATGATTGTCCTTTCTCAATCTCCCAAGAACTGGTATTGCAGGTGTGTGCCACCATGCCAAGTTCAGGGACAGCATAGCATGTGCTACCAGGGATCAAACTCGGGACCTGTGCTGGCCAGATCGGCGTTTATGCTGCTCAACTGTCTCCCAAGCCCAAAGCCACATACTCTGGCTTAGCTCTTCTGAGATTGAATATAGGTTCCAGCCTGTCTTTGTTGTGTGACTTTGCGGATGTTGTTTGATCTCTCTCAGCCTGAGTTTTATTGTTTGTTAAATAAGGAAAATAACCCATTATTTCAAGGGTTGCTGTGAGAGCTAAATGAGATCGTGTGGATAAAGAGTTTTTCGTAGGACCTTGTGGGCCACAAACTCATTAAATTGTAGCTGTATTTATTTGATGTTTGATTAAATTCTTTAATAGCAAACTTGAATATTATGTGTTTTTGCTCCTCTGTTGAATTCTATTTGATTGTTTTGAATTAATATATTTCATTTAATTACTTGCAAGCATTCTAAAACTGTTTTGTGTTGAAATAAACAAGCTCTAATTCAAGCAATAAAAAACACCTTCAGGGCCAGCCAAATAGCTCAGTGGATTAGAGTGCCTGCACGCAGGAGCAGGGGCAGGGGCACTGCGACTGCAGTTGGGATTGGGCATGGTGGTGCGCACCTGTAATCCCAGCTCGTAGGAGGCTGTAAACATGAGAATCACTATGAGTCTGATCTAGTAGTGAGACCCTGAACACCCTGTAGACCTTTTGCTAAAACACAGAAATCAAACCAAACCAGGAACACCTTCAGAATATCCTAGAAGTTCGATTTGGAAAGTAGTTTCAAGATAAGTTAAACTACTAGTGCTATCCGTTCTGCAGTTTTGGGAGGGGGTGTGGTTGCAAGTATTAAATGGTGACATAAGGAGTCTTGCTTGTCACCTGTGTGATCATGTGCATAAAAGTCATAGTCACACTGTTTCTCTGCTTGATTTCTCATCTCAAAATCTAATGTTAAATGAAAGTAGACATTTAAAAGAGGGCCTTATAATCTAAAGATAATCATAATTTATATTAATTAAGAAATTAAGAAATGGATCCATGAGAAATGCAAACATTTGGATGAACTGAAATTGTAACATCTGCCTCAGAATCATTGTTCTGTTTATTTAAGTAGTAGGGAAAATGAAGGAGCCAGATAGGGTGATATGTGCCCGGGGTCCTGGTCACAAGAAAGGTGAAGGCTGGAAGGTTACTTGAGCCCAGGAGTTCTAGGCCACCCTGGAAAACAATGAGACTGCTTCTGAAAGAACAAAACAAAACAACACCCCAAGAACTAAAGTGGTAGTTTAAAAGGAGTTAGTAGAAACATGGAAGCACTGCATTGTTCAAAAGACTAGGTTTACTTGGTGGTGAATTGCCCAATACATTTTATACTTCATTACGTATATTTCTGGGCTAGGAATGTAGCTCAGAGAATATATAGTGCTTGTCTAGCCTGTATTCAAGGAATTGGGTTTAATCTGCAGCACTGCAAAAACAACAGAAAACTCTCTTTCTCTGTCTCTCTCTCTCTCTCTCTCTCTCTCTCTCTCTCTCACACACACACACACACACACACACACACACACACTATATGTGTATATATACGTATATCCGCACTACAGGATCCATAGCAATGTTTGTTTGTTTTGGTGATGAGCATTGAACCAGGGTCTGTACATGCTAAGAAAATATCCTACCACTTAGCCACACCTAGTTAAAATGTTTTAGGCAAGATTGACTGCTATGCCAATTGGCAGGTCTTTTGACAATGTTGACAGAGTAACTTGAGTCTTAGTTAACCCTTGCATTCTCATATTGCTGAAAATCTGGTTTAGAGTAGCCAGAAGTAACTGCTTACAGAGGAAAATCATGACTCTTTTCTAGTTGTTCCAAGGGAGAGAAAATATTATCTGCATATATTGTCATATTGCTCTGTACCACATCACCTTTCAAGCACATACTATCTAACTAAGTTTCTAAGGGTCAGGAATGTGGAGTAAATGGTTGCTGTTGATTGGCCCAAGGTGTCTGAAAAAGTTTGTGGTCAGACTATGAGATGGAGCTGCAGTGACCTTTGCATTTGGCTAGAACTGCAAAATCTTCTTTGAAGCTTACTCACATGATTGTTGGTGGGTGCTGGTTCCTTGCTCACTGTCCCCAGATGCTTCAGTCCCTCACGGTGTTGGCCTTCCCTAGGGTTGGTGACAAAGTGGCAGCTTGATTCCACTAGAGCTCAACCTGCTGGGGGGAAGATCACTTGAGTTGAGTGAGTCTTTTATAACCTAATTGTAGAAGTTAATTTTGTTACTTGGGCCACTTGCTTCTGGCCACATAGAACAGCCCTGTTGTCTTGGGGGGTAGGTGGGGGGGAAACTACACAAGTGTGCATAAACCAGAGTGCAAGGGTCATTGGGCCCTGTCCTGAAGGTTGTCTGCAAACTGCATATGATCATTCTAAATGAATTACACATTTAAAGTGCTAGCTGCTAACCTTTTCACGATTAATATCCTCATTGGTGGTTATCTAGCTATATACCAGTATCTGTAAGTCTCTGAATCAAGCTTGAGATGTTTAGCACTTAGGTTAATATAACTAGAGGATGTAAGTTTGGATTTAAAAATCCTAGATATTTTTATTTTAGATGTGTAACAGATCATTAATTTGCTGCCTACAGTTGATATACTAGAGGATTTCATCAAATAAAAAATAGTAGGAGTAAAGAAAATGACAGGCTCTTGAATTTTGATTCTTTACAGTTTAACTCATTGCAGAGAATAATCTTGCTGTGTAAGACATCCAGTCTAGACATTGAATTTTTAAATGACATTATATAGTTACAAGTCATCTTTGCAGTGTGACATTAATTAATTATTTCTCCTATTTCCAGACTACAGTGATAGTGATACAAATTAAGAGAGTCACATGGCTAAGTTTAGCGACTGTACTTTGAATCTTTTTATTTGGTTTTTAAATGGGTCACTTTGCATTATTATTTTTATGAATTTCTAATGTAAACAGAACAAATTATGTGTGTATACATGTGTATGAAATCTATAATGAAATCACGGTTTAGAGAAGGAATTATATGTTTAGAGTTTTCGATTTTGTGAAAACAATGATTCCACATTTCTTCAAGTGGCTGCCATAGAATGGAAATTGAAATCCCTGGGTGGGAAGTGTGCTAGAAATCATAGTATTCCTTTTCAAAGTATTTTGCATCCCCTTATACGTATATTCAGTACTTCATTTCTAACCCCTACACACTGAATCATGCTGTGATTCATAATGCTGTGTTATGTTTTAAATTTAAATATTGTTTTTAAAGGGAAATTGCTACTAATGTTGGCTAAGCTGCACATAATGGTTTAGTAAATGGTTGTAGGTTTGATTCTTCTCATGTCAATCTAAATGTGAACTAACACTATTCAAAATCCTTTCAAGATGTAGAATAATTGTTTCAGTTAACTAAATGCTTTACCAAATAATACCAACTTATGAAGTATGTTAGAGGTTAGGGAATTTATTATTTAAAAAACTATTAGGTACATAGCTACATAATTAAATGTTAATGGAGCTATTTTGAATAGCATATGGGCATATGTTTGAAGAAGGAATTTAGTGTCTTATTAGATTAATCAAATTATAGATCATTGAACACTTTTCAAAAGTAATGTATGTAAGATTTTTTTAAAAATAAGACTTGTTAAAAGGTTGAGTTAAAATTTATATAAATAAAATGCACCAATTTTGGTAAGTTTGAAGTTTTGTAATTGTTGTCATTATATTACCTGCTGATGAATGTTCCTATCAGCCCCCCAAAGTTTTCTTCTTTGTCCAGTCAGCCCCCATTTCTCTTCCAGGCAATCACTAGTCTACTTCCTGCCACTATAGATTAGATTAGGCTTCTTAGTAGATGTGCATTTAAATGTTTTGTTTTTTTTTTTTCTTCACTTAGCATGATATTCTACTGATTCAGGTGTGTTGGTGTGTATATCTAGTATTCATTTATTTTTCATTCCTGGGGACAAGGCTATTGCACTGTATGTTTATACCCACATTTTATTTGTTCATACTGTTGATGGACATTTGTGTTGTTTCCAGTATTGGACCATTGTGAAAAAAACTTCTATGAATGTTAATGTATAGTTTTTTGTTGTGTGGACATGTGCTTTTATTTCTCTTGCTAGGCATGGTGGCACACACTCCTAAATCCCAGCACTGGGGAGGCTGAGGCAGGAGGATTGCTGTGAGTTCAAGGCCAGCTTTAACTACACAGTGAAACTTTGTCTCAAAAAATCATATAAATAGCATCCGAGAGGCAAATCATTGCAAGTTTGAGGCCAGCCTGGGCTACAAAGTGAGCTCAAGGCCAGCCTGAACTTAATAGTGAGACCCTGTCTCAAAAACGATGGAAAAAGAAATCCCCTTGAAACAAAAACACACAAAATATTGAAGAGTAGAACTGCTCCGTTGTATAAGTTTAAGAAACAAGAAAACCATTTTCCAAAGTGATTGTATTATTTGGCTCTGCTCCCAGCAGTGTTTAAAGTTCCAGTTGATTTATATTCTTGTGAATGTTCACTACTGCCGGTCATCTCTTTGGTCATTCCACTGGGTGTGTGAAGTGTATTATTGTGATTTTGTTCATACTCTGGATGGTTATTATGCTGAGCATCCGTTTAGCTGCTTATTGGTTGCTGATTCAGTATCCTCACTTGGGAAGTATGTGTATGTCGAATATTTTGCCCTTTTAAAACTGGAATATTTATCTTCTTATTAATGAGTCTTTGGCATTCATTATGTATTCTCAATATAACTCCTTTGTCGGCTGTTTATTGATAATATTTCTGTCCATCTGGAGGCTGGCCTTTTTATTTTCTTAATAGTGTCTTTTCTTTTCTTTTCTTTTCTTTTCTTTTCTTTTCTTTTCTTTTCTTTTCTTTTCTTTTCTTTTCTTTTCTTTTCTTTTCTTTTCTTTTTTTTCACCATGCCCAGTCTCAATCACAGTCTCAGTGCATCCTGGGGGCAGGGCTGGCCCAGCAGGCCCAGGGATCAAACCCCCAGTCCATGCGCCTGCTTGCAATTACTTTACTCTCCTGAGCTATTTGGCCGGCCCTTAATGGGGTATTTCAAAAAGTAGAAGTAAAGTCCATTTTACTAATTGGTTCTACTATTGTTTATGCTTATGTGTCCTGTGTAAGAAATCTGTGTACTGGGCTGGTCAAATAGCTCAGTGGATTAAATGGCCTGCAAGCAGGCACAGGGGTGGGGGTGGGATGGTGAGGGGTACAATCCCTAGGCCTGCCATGCTAGCCCTGCCTCGGGTGTGCTGAGCCGGCAATTGAGACTGTGGTGGTGCGCGCCTGTAATCCCAGCTCTTGGGAGGCTGTACATAGGTGGATTACTCCAAGTCCGAATTAGTAGTGAGACCCTAAACACCCTGTACACCCTTCCCTAGAAAGAAAGGAAGGAAGGAAGGAAGGAAGGAAGGAAGGAAGGAAGGAAGGAAGGAAGGAAGGAAGGAAAGAAAGAAAACAGAGAGAAAGAAAGAAATTTGTGTACCTTAAGGTCATGAAAATTTTCTCTTGCTTTGTTCTAGTTTTGTGATTTTGGTTCTTAGATTTTTGGCATACAGTCCATTCTGAATATGCTGTAAAGTACAAGGTCATGCTTCTTTCTTTGGCACATGGATATTTAGTGTTCTAATATCATTTATAGAAAATATGATCTCTTTATGCCAGCTTAATGGTTATGTCCTCATAGAAGATCAATTACCTATATATGTGTAGCTCTAGTTCTGGAGTCAGTATTCTATTTTTTTCTTTTTTTAATACCACATCATTGTCAAGATAGTTGCAGCTTCACAGTGAGTCTAGAAATACAAGTCCACCAAATTTATTTTTCTTTTTAAGTTAAAATTTTTGGGCTATTCTAGCCTCCTGTACTCCATACAAGTTCTTAAATGAGCTAGCAGTTACTGCTGGAAAACCTACTGGATTTGTTTTCTTTTTAGAAGTTTGATTAGGATAGTAGCACTGAATTTAAGGGTGAATTAGGAGAGAATTCACATCTTAACAGTATTAAGTCATCCAATCCATAAACATGAGATGGCTTTTCCTTTATGTAGTTATTCCTTAATTTTTCTCAGTACAGGTTTTATTTTATAGCTCTTACACATATTTTGTTATTCCTAAATGCACTCTAAAGTGTTTAAGTTATATATATATATATATATATATATATACACACCTTTTTTTTTGGAGACTATTCAGGCTGCCCTTACGCTCATGGCAAAACTGCCTCAGCCTTCAAAGTGCTGAGATTATAGGTGTGCATGACTATGCCTGACCTAAAATTATGTTTTTTTAAAAAATTCAACTTCCAGTGAAAGTAAATTTAAATACAGGGAAGCTAAATAAATTATTAGAACATACCGTATTTATTAAAACTATATGCTGTTTATAAGATCTGAATATATTGATGAAATCAAACAAAATTTTGCCACCTTTTTTTTTTTTTTAATGTATTTGGTACTACACAGCTGGGACTCATAGTGATCCTCCTGTTTTCAGCCTCCCCAGAGCTGGGATTATAGGTGTGCACCACTGCGCCCAGCGATCAGCTGGGTCAGCATGCCCGGGGATGGGGTGCATGTGGCATGTGTGCTAGGGATCACACCCTGGTCCCTGCACTTGCCTAAGCAGGTGCTTAATCCACTCAATTATCTCGCCAGCTATTTCACCAACTTTTATTCTTTGATTAAATATGTAGATAATTTTAAAGAGTAAATTTACTATCATTCTCTGACTTAGGCTTTTCAGTAGATACAATAGTTTTTGAGTTTAGCAATATCAGCTAACACATTAAAATGAGGTTATTGGTTGTTTTTCTGACTTTTGTAATCCTTAAGTCTGATGAACTACCTAAAAATGTTGCATTAAATAAATGATTGCTTTTAGTCTATGTAATATACTATGTAATGTAACTTCCTGATTGTTTTTATTCTTTTCTAGTTTCTTACTGTATAAAATGTTGATCCAATCCTCCCCTCAAAATAAAGTATGTAATTATAAAATAACATGCTATCCATTCTAAAAGATTGCTTTTAGGAACATATTAATATCTTCTATTAATGAATTATCTGTACATATTTGAATTCAGTGCTAATGTAAAATCCAATATTTATATTTTGAAGTGCAATAAAGCAGGTAGGTGATTCTTGAAAATCACTTGTGTTGTGTCTGGTAATGAAACAAACCCTTTGAGATTCAGGGAACAGGAAGCTGCCATTGTTCTCTTTCCTGTTCCTCCTTCCTCATTTTTTACCCTCAACTGGTAAACTTTAAATAGATCTTTGCTCTTCAGTGAATGTCTGCATAAGTAATAGCATGGTTTCTTTTAATACCACTTTGTGCCTAAATTCTTGGCTCTAAAATGTGAGTGACCACAGGATTTGAGGATTGCCCCATCGGTACTGAAGCGCTTAGGTGGTGCCGACTGCCTTGATAGCCCATTCATGGAAGGCTTTGACAAAGCACAGCAGTGTCCTAACTCATTTTGAATGTAGCATGTACTCTGCCATGTAGGCCAACTGTTTCTATGTGTTCTTGCTTAAATTTTACTGATGGATTATGGTATTTCTATAGTTCCCTGTCAGCTGGCCATGTTCACATTATTGCTACATTTTTGCTTTAGTAAGAAATCATCCGGAAAGAAACTTCATTTAAATAATGTCCTTTGAGTGACCTAATGTCCTGTGAGAGAATATTGAATTGTTATCATTAGAGAAGTTGTTACCATACCTGAATAAAATTTAGAATTCATGTATTCAAGTATTTATATTTAAAATCTTTATGGATTTATATTTTTTAAATTTTATTTTGTTTTGAAGAGTAAAAACAAAAGCAAAAAGAAATAGAAACAAAGAAGAAATAAGGTTAATATAAGCAATACATATGTTACAGATTTTAAAAAGAATAGCTAATTAACAGTGGTTGAATTATTTTTATTGTCAAATCTGTTGCGCACATTAGCAGATACAGTTATGTCGGATTGAGGAAATAATTGAATGTTGGCACTTGCTTTCAAGAAAGCTTAATTTTTTTCTTTTTTAACTTTTTAAAAAAATTATTTTAATGAGAGTATAATAATAATTGACAAGACATTAGAAATGGTACACATTTAGAAGACCAAGATGAGAAATATTCAAGCATGGCTTTTGTATGCTTGAGGTTTTTGTAAGTTCTACAGATTAACTGCTATTTTTAAAAAACTGATGGAAATTATGAGTACAGTCATTTTGGGCATCCTGTATATATACTTGAATATTTTTCCCCTTCCTAAATAGAAATACAGAAATGTTCCTAAATAGAAATGTATTTATTATTACTCTGTTTTTGTGCATAGAATTTTTTTTTTTACTGGAAAAACCAGTAATAATGCAGAAGTCTTCTTGAAACTAGAGACAGCAATTGTTAAAGTTTGATGGATTTCCTTGTAGACCTTTTAATGCACCTATAAATATAATTTTAAAAACATGTATTAGAATTAGGTGGTGGGGCCCAGGGAGATAGCTCAGTAGGATAGGTGCTTGGCTGGTGAGTGCA
Source organism: Ctenomys sociabilis (assembly GCA_004027165.1). Taxonomy (NCBI): domain Eukaryota; kingdom Metazoa; phylum Chordata; class Mammalia; order Rodentia; family Ctenomyidae; genus Ctenomys; species Ctenomys sociabilis. The sequence goes on from PVKA01032616.1 coordinate 20,939, forward strand.
GGGGCCTGAGCTCAATCCCTGGTGCTGCAGGGAAAAAAAAAAGTTTCCTTTGGGCTGGGGAGATAGCTCAGTAGAAATAAGTGCTTGAGGGCCTGAATTCAATCCCTGGTTCCACCAAAAAAAAAAAAGAACAGGGTGGTGGCACATGCCTATAAACCCAGCACTCTGGAAGGCCAAGGTAGGAGATCTTAAATTCAATTCCAGCCTGGACAACTTAGTGAAGTAGTGAGACCCATCTCAAAAGGGGAAAGATAAAAAGGGTTGGAGATGTAGGTCAGTGTAAAGGTCCTGGGTGATCCAACCTCCAGTACTAGGAAGAAAAAAAAAATATGTTGGATCATACTGTCTATATATTATTCTGCACTCACTTTTTTCTTTAATACTTAATAAGCATATATAAAACATCTTACCATACCAATGTGTCAGTCTTCTAGTTTGTTTAATGGTTGCTTGATATATTGCATTGTCAGCTGTTGCTGATTCACTCTTCATTAATGGACATTAAATTTTCCTTAATCTTTTGATACTTAACATTGGAAAGGATATACTTTGTTCTAAGTTTCTATTGCTATCATAAATGTAGAGTCTTATAAAAACATAAATGTATCATTATTCTGTCATAGTTCTTTGAATTAGAAGTCTGACACAGGTCACTAAGGGCTAAAATCAATGCATAGACTGCTGCCATCTATTCTGGAGACCTACTGGAAAAGCCATTTTTTTCCTATTTCCAGCTTAAAGATGCTGCCAGATTCATTGGCACTTGGCAGCTTCCTCCATATTTATGATGGGTAATGAACAGATAACTACGAAACTATTGACTTTAAGAATACATACCAGGCCCAGGGAGATGGTTCAGTGGAGTAAGCACTTCCCTGGCAAGTGCAGTGGCCTGAGTTCAATCCCTGGTTCTACAAAAAAAAAAGAATACATACCAAAGGGCTGGCAAAATAGCTCAGCAGACTAAGCACTAGCTTAGGCAGGCACAGGAACTGGGGTTTGATCCCCATTCCACATGCCGCACTGGCCACACCCCCGAGTATGCTGAGCCAGCCACCAAGTCCAGGCATTGACAGTGTATGCCTGTGATCCCAGCACTGGGGAGGCTGAGGCAGGAGGATCATTGTGATATAGTAAGGCACTGCAGCAGATACGTTAGAGAGAGAGAGAGAGAGAGAGAGAGAGAGAGAGAGAGAAAGAGAAAAAGAGAGAAAGAACATATAGAGCCGGATGTGGTGGTGGCCTGTGATCCCAGCACTGGGGAGGCTGAGGCAGGAGGGTTGCAAGTTTGAGACTACCTAGCAAGACACCATACACACACGCATGTACAGAGAGAGAGAGAGAAAGAGAGAGAGAGAGAGAGAGAGAGAGAGAGAGAGAGAGAGAGAGAGAGAGAGAGAGAGGAAACTCCAGAGATTCAGGGAACAGGAAGCTTCTCTTGTATCTTCTTCTTTCACCCATAAAGCTAGTGACAGAGCACTGGAATGCTTTTGTATAAACATTTAACGTGTCCATCACAATGAGGAATGGCATTGAATTATGGTCACACTTTGAGTCTCATGTAAGTGCATCTAATTCACATCTGGAACTTGTATCTGTAGCACAGTCTGGGAAAGTAGTTCCAGTTTTCCTGCTTCTGCAGTACAAAAAAGTAGTCTTGTACTGCTGGGTGTTGCCATTTCGTAGTCTTGTACTCTGGGTGTTTCCTTTTTGTCATACCCAGTACAATAGATCTAGGTCTACCTGAGTGTTGAAAGTTGGGCAATAATGTGTATTTGCTGGACAGAGATTGACCAGAAGCTGAGAAACAGTTCTTTTATGTGAGTCAAGGTTTTATTGGGGTTCATTGTTGTAAACAACAGTCACTCTAACTGATTTAACTGTTATTGATGTATTAAGAAACTCATGGACTCTGAGGAGAGCCAGAAAGTCAGACTTGGGGGAGATGCATCAGGTACAGTGCTCAGAGCACATTGGAAAACTGCTCCAGTGAGGGCTTCCTTGGTGCCAGCACTGTTAATGAACCCATAGTTTGTGTTCAGTGCCAAATGCTCTGTCACAGCTGCCTCCAAAAGAATGCGCTCCTTCACTGCCACTCTCAATAAAACAATGGATTGCACTGGACACCTGCCTCTTTTATTTTGCTCACTAGTAATTTGCAGTCATGTGCAGGTGTGTCTGACTGGCTGCAACTGCTCTATTAGCAAGGGAAGAGAAGTGAGGAAGTTATTTTGCTTTGAAGGCACTGGTAAACATGGAATGTCACTGCGGTGAGCAGTACTTTGAAAACAAGCTGTATTTCATAAACAGAATGATCTAGTTTCACATATCTAAATTCATTTTTGTAACTTTTTTTTTTTTTTTTTTTTTGTCTTTTCGAGACAGCGTCTCACTATGCAGTTCAGGCTGGCCTTAAGCTCATTTTGTATCTCAGGCTGGTCTCGAACTCACAACAATCCTCCTGTCTCAGCCTCCTGAGTGCTGGGATTACAGGCATGCGCCACCCACCCAGCCCTTCATCTTTGTAACTTTTTAAAGAATAGAATCTGGTTTAAACAGTTCAGCCTGTATCAGGTGGATGAAACAGGCCTGTTTAAGTTTTGGAAACAAGCTTTATGAAGGTCATTTAGGTGTGCCCCATCCCATATCAAATGCAATTTAAGTATAGTCATGTGTTACTAAAGTTTGCCATTTGTCATGTTTTTTTAGCCATGCACTGTACTTCTGGTAATGTTGGTTCTGCTGCTTCTTACTGACCTGATAATTTGTGTGTGTGTGTGTGTGTGTGTGTGTGTGTGTGTGTGTGTGTGTGTGTTACTGGGGATTAAACTCAGGACCTTGTGCTTAACAGGCAAGCATTTATTCTACTGAGCTATCTCCCCAGCCTCCTGATAATTATTTTAGATCTCAAATGTTTTCATGAGCTTGAAAAGCACACAGACCGTAAGTAATATATTCATAGAGCCCAGTGTGTCAAACAACTTTAATGCTCTGTGTGGTGTGGAAGGACCCATCGTCCACATTTGGACCAGAAAGTTGAATCAGTAGCCTCCCAGCAAGACAGCGCTGTGGCAACAGTGCTAGGAAGTGATGAGATCCCTAACAGGGAAGGAGGGACCTGAATCAGGCTGTGAGTGTGCACTTGTGCATGTGCTGGCATTGTAAGGAACACATAATAGTAGCTTTTGTCGTGGTTTATAGGAAATCTGTGAAATTAACGTATAGCAGGCCATAGAAGAAAGAATGTGTAGATATATAAATGATAAATATATCTTAGAATCAAACCAAACCCAAGTAGGTATTTTTAGCATTGCTTTCATTATTTTTTTGAATCCCTTACTTTTGAGAGAGGGAAAATGTATATATAGAGAAAGAATATACAACACCTGAAAGCAGTGAGGTTCTCTGAACGTTCCGTAGGTCATTACTAGGCCCTTTTGAAGGTAATGTGGACAATTTCTAGCTAACCTACTTAAATACATTTAAAAAAAAAGTCTGATGCATTTGTGCACAGACCAACAATTCAGAATTGACACCATTTATTTCATAGTCTTTATTCTATTGATAGAAGCTTATTCTTCCCCCTCCACTTAGGTAAGATTGGTTGTTTTTTTCTTCTTTTAATTGTCTAGGGGATTAACTGTCACCTCATTATCTCTGTTACTCAGTTCCAGAGCTTTTTTCTGTTTTCCTTCACAGTGGTCAAGAGAATCACAAAGAAAGTGCTAAATTTTTATACATAAAGAATGTTGATTGTCAGCTGTTGCCCATGTCTGTCGTGTATTTCCTATGAATGTTACAATGATAGCAATGGGTAGGATTAAATATTTCTTGAGAGGTGATTAAGAAATATTTCTTAATGTGTGGCAGTGGGA
>PVKA01032617.1:0-25073 GCA_004027165.1 Ctenomys sociabilis
AGGAAGGAAGGGAGGAAGAGAGGGAGGGAGGGAGGGAAGGAGGGAGGAAAGAAAGATTCACATACATTATATTTTTTAAAAGTTACATTTTAAAGCCTGAGGTGGTAGCTCAGTGGTAGAAAACATGCTTATATATGTGAGCCCCTAGGGCCAGCCTGATAGCTCAGAGGACTAAAGCACCTGTTTAGACAGAGCACAGCCAGCAGGGTTCAATCCCCCACGTGCCGTGCCAAACCCGTGCCCAGGGTTTGAGACTGAGATTGAGACTGGGCTTGGTGGTGCGTGCCCATAATCCCACCATTTGGGTGGCTGAAAATAGGAGGATCACTGCGAGTCTGATATAATAGTGAGACCCTGAACACCCCGTAGAACCTAAACACAGAGAAAATAAATAAATACATATATATGTATAGATAAGCCCCAGCATTGCAAAGGAAAAACACTGGGTTTTGTCTTATTTACTAGATGGCCTCTGTATGAAGTAGGTAAACTGAGAGATTGTCAAGACTCTGCAGACATACGATCTTTGCTTTATAACACCTGCTTTTATTTACTTTTTGCACGAAAAGTGACTCTCCCTTCAAAAGTGTTTCTTCTGTGGTGAAACTCGTATGATGGGAAAGTGGAAGGGGGGTTACTAGGGCCCGAGCAAGTAGAAAGCTAGGAGCTGGGACTTAGTATAATTTTGCTTCAGATTGTTTTGTTTTCAACTAATTTTCTTTTTATTTCTTAAAGACAATGATTTTTTTTTTTTTAAAGAAGGGCTGGGGAGATGGCTAGGGCTGGGGTTGTGGGGGATGGCTCATTAGGATAAACACTTTCCAGGCAAGCACAAGGACCTGAGTTCAATTCCTGGTTCCATCAAAAAAAAAAAAGATATGACACAGAATTTCACTGAACAAGATGATAGCAATTCAACAATGCTTTTATATTATACTGTTGTCTTCAGATTGGTTGTTCAGTGTGGGATATAGCTCAGTGGCATAAGGGCATGCCTGCCAACACAAGATCTTGAATTCAATCCCCAGCACCACTAAAGAACAAACAAACAAACAAAAAAAGTTGAGTAAATTGGTTGTTTAGATTACCAGATGAGGAAATTGGTCAAAAAAAAGTAAACATGATGGGTCATGCTGCTTAGCAGATTAAAGCACCTGCTCAGGCAGACACAGGGGCTTGGGCTCAATCCCCTGGCATGGCGTGCTGGCCTCATACCCAGGGCGCCCTGAGCTGGCCACTGTGGCATATGCCTGTAATCCCAACTCTTGGGAGGCTGAAAACAGGAGGATCACTACAAGTCTGATCTGTGTAGTGACATCCTGTAGACCCTGTACCAAATACATTTTTTTTAAAAATTAAAAAGACAAAAAAAAAAAAAAAAAAAACCTCAGCATTAACTGTTTCTTTCAGTAGACCAGTAGACATCAGCAGTATGATTATCCGGTGTACATATATATTTTCCCTTCTTTCTCTTCTTTTCTTCTTTTTCTCAGCCCACTCGTTCCTTCCCTTTGAACAGATTCTTCCCCTTTCACAGTACCTATTGTGCTTCTAGACTTCTATTTATTCTTTCTGCTTCTTATACCACAGAGACAATATGATGTTTGCACATGCGGCTCTAGTTTATTTCACGTATGAGTACGGTCTCTAGTTGCACGCATTTACCAAGAAAAGCCTCAAGTTTACCTTTTGTAGCTGAGTAATACTCCACTGTATAAAAATACTACATCATTTTTATCTATTCCTCAGTTAATTCATCTGAAGCCAGAGGAGACCTAAAAAGGGAAAGCAGAGCTTGGCAACAAGAGAACGGCAAGAGACATCACAATCCCTGACTTAACATCATATTACAAAGCTGCTGTGAGTCCAGCTTTAATGCTGCAGGATAAAAGAACCTCTAGAGATGCGTTATACCAACAATGCAACCACAGCCAACGCTGCTGGACTGCACACTTAAAAACTGGCTAAAATTGCAACTTTATGTTATTGGCATCCGGTGGTTTTGTTTTGGTTTTGGTTTGTGCAGTGCTGGGATTCTAAGCCCAGATTCTGTGCATGCCAGCCAAGCACTAGACCACTGCACTATTCCCCAACCCCATTCGGGGTTGTGAAGAACACCTGAAAAATAAGATTGAAAACTACTTCTCTACCAAGAGCAGAGACATTCCGTAGAGGGAAACTACAGTCGTGGAACAGTAGATTTCTTCACATAGATATTCAAATTCTATTTGCCTTTGACTATTATCTTAATGAAATTATTAAACAAGGACTCTTTGGGATACAGATGCTTTCATTTATTTATTTTAGAGAAGGCTCTCACTGTTCAGGCTGCTCTTGAATTTATTATGTAGCCCAGGCTGAACTCAAAGTTCCAGCAATCCTTCTGCCTTAGCCATTCAAGTACTAGAACTACAGGCATGTACCATTGTACCTGTCTGAGGCACTGGCCCATTTTATCTACCTTGTTGGAAAACATCACGCTCTGTTTGTATCCAAGGTCCGCCTGCCCTGCTTTCAATTTTTCTATGCTGGCCTTGAGAACTAGACTATTTGGCCTTCCTGCCCTACAACACATAAATTAAGCAAGCAAGTTACAAAGAGAAAAGGTTCATTTTGGCCTATAGTTTCCGCTGGTCTAGTCCATGGTCATTGCCCCCTACTGCTTTCAGCTGGTGGTGAGCCATCCAATCATGGCACAGATCACAGATCAAAACAGAACTCTTCTCTTCATGGTTGCCAGGCAGCAAAACCAGGGAGAGGCGGAGCCAGCTCCAGGCCACACCCCTTATGATCTCATTTCCATCCAATAGGCCTCACTTCTTTAAGGTTTCACTCCACCGTCATACTGCCACAGACTGGTGATCAGGCCTTCAATGCAGGACTTTCAGAGAAGATTCCAGATCTGAACTATCACAAACCCTAACAAAATGCCACCATGTATGGTGGGTGAGCTTACTAATGACCTGGATTCCCTAGTGGACAGTAGTGAAATATGCCACTCAGAATAGGCATAAGGATTATAATGAGCTGAAGACAGCAGAGAAGCAACAGGTGCAAGAACTCTCTGTCCTCCCATTTTCTACCCAAAAGAACCACACCAACTTTACCTTTGGCAACAGTGACGTGAGTTTCCATTCCAAACATACATTCCAAAATGTACTTCCCTCTCCCATAGTAGAAAGATGAAAATAACTTATGTCTACAAACCATCTGATTTTTAAAAAGCCCTCTGTACTGCACATTTCCAGGGTACCGTACACAACCTCACCCGTTCCAAAGGCTTCATGTTCCTTTAATTGAGGTGGTTCTTCAGACCAAATCAAAATTTCCCTGTTAATACGGTGCAGACCCTTCCAAGTTCACCAAATTTTCTGGTTCTTACTTTGTATGATGGCCTTCACTGGGTAAAATTATCCGATCAATTTTATACAGCTTTTCTCCTTTAAGAATATGTTTTGCTAGTCTAATTTGTAAGCCCTACCAACAGATTCCACGAGAAGAGAGGAAACATTTGTTTTTCTTTCCCTTACATTAATCTCAGCAACTATATATAGTACAAAGAAAATCACTATCGATACAAACTAAGAAGACACGAAGATGAAAACTTATTTGCATGCATTCCAAGAAATATAGCCCAGTGTGTTGCCTAGAGCATTGTTCAGCCTCCCCAGACTTGCACTGCTTTATTTTATGCCCCTTTGTTCAGGGCTACATTGTCAAAATGAAGGGGAACCATATCCCAAACCAAATCTCTGCTTTCCTACATCTTCCTAAGGTGCACATCACTAAGGAGCAGCTGCTTTCTGAGTTTCAGGCTCTCCTAAAATCAAGTTTCTAATGTTCCTGATAACTTTGGGCTCTACCCTATCATCCGCCCACCTTAACCAGGGTACTTCTTTTTTTTTTTTGGTACTGCTGGGGATTAAACTCAGACCCTTGCACTTGCCAGGGAAGTGCTTATTCTACTGAGCCATCTCCTCAGTCCCTAATAAGGGCATTCTGAGAAAGTCACTCTACATTGTGTCTGCTGCAAAAAAGTCAGGGAAAGACAATCCCTTCTTTTCTCATCACAGACAGGTATTCTGAAAGCAAAAGTCCTGATTTATGTGATAACTTTTTGTAAACTACAAATGCCAACCAGGTAAGACAGTAAGATCATAATGGAGTAGCAAATCAACATTCATATCAACATATCTGGGAAGGAATCAAAAGTAATAAAAATTTTTAATTATCACTAAGGTAGAATAAGGAACTGAAAGAAAAAGACACATTAGAAACAGCTTCTCAGGACTGGCCAAATAGCTCAGTGAATTATAGTGGCTGCAAGCAGGTGCATGGGCTGGGGGTTCAATCCCTGGACCTGCCATACAAGTCCCACTCCCAGGGCGTGCTGAGATGGAAATTGAGACTGGGTGTGGTGGTGCATGCCTGTAATTCCACCTCTTGGGAGGCTGTAAACAGGAGAATCACTGCAAGTCCAATTTTGTCGTGACACCCTGTAGATCCCTCCCTTAAATACAGAAAGTAATAATAATAAATAAAGCCCCACTAAGGGCTTGGCTTACCCTGCTATAGGGCTGATATCAACATGCAAGCAGGAAAAGCAAAGCAGCATCACCCATGTCGCTGTCAAGTCCCCCACCATCCAGAAGAATGACTGCTAATGTCCCAACGCGAGGGACTTTGGCCCACTTCCACAGCCAGATTTGCAGATGTATCTCCCAACCTCTGTGACATATTCCCACCCAGTACAGAAAGGGTTTCAGGGCTAATGCACAAGATGTGCCTCAGTGCACTGTACCCCTCCTCATAATCTTCTCCATTACCAGCCGGGAAACCAAAGTTCTAATGAGGTTCACCACCTTTCTGTCTCCAAAGAACACAGACACAGACTGGGGAAACACTCCCAGAAAGTGCAGGACCAGGCAGTAGCCTAAAACATTGACATACAGCCAAGGACTGCATTTGTGTTAAATCTGACCCAGCCTTGGAGCTGCTGCTTGTCTTAGGCAGTGAGCCTTCCAGGCATTTGCAGGACTTTCGAAGCTGCTTTAACCCAGACTTTGGAGATGGCTAAGATTTACAGTTGATTAGGCTGCATAGTTCAGTTGCTTTCTCAAAAGACCCTAGGAAGGGGCTATTTCTGAGTCCAAAGAGTCCTGGAGAATAGAGCGGGCTGCGTGCGACCATAATGTGAATTCCCCGGACTTGGTACACTGTGTTCAGTGAAGCAGATAAAGCAAAGTTAAAGAAGCATTTAGGGCTTGAGAATGCCCGCCTTAATAAGTATCTTTTTGTGGAAGGATTTAGGAGGAGGGGAGGGTTACCCTCAGTGCAGGCTTTCTTTCCTCGTACAAAAAGGGAAAACGTGCATACAGTTGGATGTAAAAGCATAAACTCGCGGGCCTCCCCCAGACCAGCCCCCCAAGGAAAAGTTGCTGAGCACACCCCCCAAATGCCAAAGCATGAATCTTCACTGCTTAATAGTCTCAGAGCCATTGTTAAGTTTCTCTTGGGAAACGTGAGGCATTCATCTGCAACTGACCAAGATCAACCTTCCAGCTGTGAGAATCCAAGCCGCTCGGACATCCAAAGCCAGTTCTTCATCAGCAGGAAGAACCCAGGACACCCCGTCCCCAAGAAGAGCCCATCATCTCTGCAAGCTCTCACCCAAGCTCCCCAGCCGTCCACAATAGGCCGGAGGAGGGCCCATCTGCAGTCGGGTGACACTTGGCTAACAACCTCTGCTGGCCTAGTGTCGGGCACAGCCTACTCCCAGCCTCTCTGTTCTGCCTGTGAAAACTGCTGCAAAATAGTTGTATGCAATGCATTGAAATATATGCGTTGAAAATGCTGCACAGTTCCATTTTTGCAGCTACTAGCAAAGTGCTTCTATGAAACTCAGCATTCTCACCCAACCCGTCTGCCTTGTGAATATACAGAGTGGCAGGGAAGTGACTCCACCACCCCCACTGGGTTGACTGAGTGGCATCCCCATTGTACTTAAAGAAGTTGAAACCCAGTTCATCAATATTTATCTGTCTATGCTTCAAACATTCAACTGTGGCTGCTCTAGCCTCAGGCAGACTGATCAACATAAACATTTACTACTATTGACAATGGGGAGAAAAAGAGAAGAGGAGAGAAAGAGACAAAGGAAGAAAGAAAGGCAAGAAAGAAAGGCAAGAAAGAAAGGAAAGAAAGAAAGAAAGAAAGAAAGAAAGAAAGAAAGAAAGAAAGAAAGAAAGAAAGAAAGAAAGAAAGAAAAAGAGGCCCTTACAAAGTGCACATTTAAGTCATTTTTCCCCCACACACAAATGGAAAATGAACTTGCTCACACAGCTATTTGTGCTCTGAAAGGACGAGGCTGAGAGAAGTTCTTTCTTTATTGTGCTGTTTTAAAGACTTTTCTTTGACCCCTGCTATTTACGACTTGGGCTTTGGGAAGACAGGGCCAAACCCCTTTGGTTCCAGCAGCCCTCTGAGACAAAAGCTCTTCACCTTTGTCCAACCTACCTCCTTTCCCGTCCGCTTCGCCTACCCGGGGCTTCCAGCTTCCACAAACAGGCTTGGTCTTCAGTGCCTCAACCAGAGAACCTCACTCCTCAGCTTACAAGATGTTCCACACCCGCCTCTCTCCCAGGGGGTCATCCTGCCCATCATACCTCCCAGCTGAGATGCTAGGGACAGAGATTGCTCATCACTCCATTTCATTTACCCTTGAGATACTGGATTAAGAAAAATTATATCCGTGATTAAAAGAGTTCATAATACGGAGTTCAAATTATGGCCCAGATTTGGGCCGTAATACGGCACCAGGTAAGTTGTGGGATACAGTGCATTCCAGAATTTATCTGCTTCGATCCCCGGGTCTACCATGCTGTCGTTCCCCCCCCCCCCACCATGCACTGAGACAGTGAGGGAGACTGGCTGTGGTGGACGGCCCACGCCTGTAATCCCAGCACTTGGGAGGCTGTAAACAGGATCACGAGTCCGATATACACAGTGAGACTCTGTACACCATATATATTCTGTCCTGAATACTAAAAAAGGAAAAAAAAACAATTAAAAACATGGAACATTGTATTTATCTTTTTGTTTTTCTAACAAAACACCATCCATTATACAATCCCCAGAATCTCTAGACAAAGGGGGAGGGGGAAATCAGCCAATTTCCAGGGAGGTAAAACAAATACTGATATTGTGGCAGAAGTTACATTTCCACTTAAAAATGGCTTGAAACAAGGCCCTCGGATGACCCCAGAAGGAGCGCTTCATGCTGTGGCAGCGTATGTCTGGGGAACGCTGCTTGTACAGAATGACTGCGCTGCGATGACCGTAGCTCAGTTCCAGAATATGGGCACCCGGTGCAGACCTGGGAGGACCCACCCCCGGGCAGGTGTCAATGTTCCGTCTCTGCAGGAGCCTTGCTGGCACTAGGACAGGATGACTTTGACCTTCTCCTTGCAGGGCTTAGTGGCCTGGTGGTTCTGTTCCCACCACACTGCGGGCTTTGGTGCCATTTCCTCAGCATTGCTTAGCTAGCAAAATCCTGTCATTTTTCGGCGAGTACAAGGTTCCTAAGGAAGGCGCCACTTCCTCAGCATTGCTTAGCTAGCAAAATCCTGTCATTTTTCGGCGAGTACAAGGTTCCTAAGGAAGGCGTTTATCTGAGTAAAATGGCCACTTTACGAGTTCACAGACACACACCAGAGAAGGTAAGAAATCTTGAGAAAGGCAAATTATTTTAGTCTGGGCTCATAAGTGCATATCCAGGCAAGTTAAATAGCAGTAGAGTAACCGTGTTCATCCAGCTCATAAAAGCATAACTAAAACATCGATGTTCTTTTCTGTAAAGAATACACTTCCATTTCTATGGAGAAATAAAAAGGTTTTAAGGGAGACTGCGCACAAATACAAATTAGGTTTTCCAAGACAAAATTCTTCTATGCAATGGGGGCAAGCTGCAAGACTCATTCCAAGGGGTCCATGTGGGATGGAATTGATAGGAGGAATGTAGAAAAGTGAACAGTGATGCATTTGAATTAACTAAGAGGGCTGGGAAATTAGCTCAGTAGAGTAAGTGCTTGGCTGTCAAGCACAGGGTCCTGAGTTCAATCCCCAGTACCACAAAAGAAAAAAAAAAATTAATTTAGAGTTTTCACCCCCATGGAGACTATTTTGATGACAGTGTCAAAAGGAGCACATAATGACACCTGATGTTCAATGCGCACAAATTCCAGCCTACTCAGCCTGCTGGTAGGCGGTAAAATCCAATGCTGGTCCGGCGATATAGCTCACTGGATTAAGCATGTCCTTTGGCAAGAGAAGAGACCAGGGTTGGATCCCCAGTCCCACATACTGCACTGGTGCCACCCCGGGGTGCAGAGCTGGCCCCTGAGACCTGGCTTGGTGGCCTGTAATCCCAGCACTGGGGAGGCTGAAAACAGGAGGATCCACTATGAGTCCGATCACAGTGAGACTTGGTATGAGACCACAGTGAGACCTGGCACCAAATACGTATTTCTTTTAATCCAATGTTGTCTCTTTTTCTCATAACAACCCCCAAACTTCAATCAGGATTAGTGTGTTTCTTTCTTTAATGCGTGTTTCTTTGAGGTGGGGTTTAATGTTATTGTTACTGTTCTTCACTTCCTACTTTTTGCCAGGGTCCCTATCAAATCCCAGCATCTTCAAACAATCAGGGCTCCCCAGCGCTGGGCAAGCCTTCTGATAAATACATTACAACTGCAAAACATCTGTCTCACTGTAATCACCATGTCATGCAACTTGACTGGGACAGTTTTCATATATTCCAAACAGATTCCCTTTCTACAGCCAGCTTTGAGGAACGCTTGCCCAATTGTGAACCAAATGAGACTCCGTTGGCGTCTTTCTTTCATCAGCTGGGGGGAGATATGAATAGTAAGAGATTAGAACAGAATAAGGGGAGAGACTTACACGGGGCTGCTTTTTCCTCTCCACATGTCCCCCCTTTGAAGTTTACAGCAGGTAGAAGAGCCTTTTACACCCGTGAAATTGACGTGGAAAATCAGAAACACATTGCCCTATTAACTTGTCACATGTTGGCTTTAAATCTAAGTAAGAAACCATTCTTCGCCTTAAATAGTGTGCTACCTGCCTAGCAATCATCTCTTCATGCTCTTTTAGCCGACCGGTTGTGAAGCTAAAATTACCCGGCATGCTCCAGGTTCTGTAGGCCATGGATCCCACTCACACATGTGTATTAGTACGTTTGGTATGTTAGGTGGCCATTGTCAGCAGGAATGCAGAAAATAGTTTGTGCAAGAAAGAGCACAGCCTGGAGAAGCCAGTCTGTGCTCCGGCTATCTCTCCTGCCAGAAGCTCCAGTAAGAACTCTGGGCTGCCTTTCCAGGGCGCTTAGATGGACAGATGGGCGCGGCAGACGCCTACCTGTTGGAATCATTAACTGCTCCATGCACCGGCGTTATCCCTAAAAGGCATCTGCCTGAAGCCTTCAGCAGTTACTGTCAAATCTCAACATTGTTCCATTGACCAACTACGAAATTATAATTTGAGATAATGTAATTTTCTTATTTTTTTTTTTTTTATGTTTTTGATACAGGTTCTCACCAGTAGCTCGAACTCCTGGTGAGCCTTCTGTTTCCAGCCTCCCCAGCACTGGGATTACAGGCATGCACCACCACGCCCAGGCTCTGTCACCAGCTAAGCATGCCCAGGGGCAGGGCTGGCATGGCATGGGGTGCTGGGGATTGAACCCCAGTCCTTGCGTTTGCCTAAGCAGTGCTTAGTCCACTGAGCTATCTTGCCAGCCCTATTTGACATTTTTTTAGTTATTTAGTTATCCTACCTGGACGTTCACTGGAGAAAAAGATCTATTCACACTCTCACATTTTCTTTTTCTTCTCTCTTTCACCTTTTCTATTTCTGCTTCATGCTGGAGATGATATCTATCTAATGCTGCTGTAGAGGGACACTGGTTGCTGCAGGTGGAGACAATGTCATGCCTCTAGCTCTCATTTGTGCTCTCTGGTCATTTCAATGTCAACTAGTTAAAACACTCTGTCCCTTTAGATTAGCACAAAAGAACAAGTTTAATGTGTAAGGTCACTGGACTATGCAGTATCTTGTGCTTTATTTTTTTCTTTTCTTGTCACAGTGATATGCTTACTAACCATTAATATCATATTGAATAGATGAGCTTTTCTAGACAAAAGTAGTTGAAAGATCGTTCTGTATGCATTCCATACAAGTTCTCCTCCTCTTCCTCTCGCTCCTTCTCCTCCTCCTTCTCCTCTTCTTCCTCCTCCTTCTTTCAATACTGAAGATTGAGCTCAGGACCTTGACCTTGCCAGGCAAGTGCCTATTCTACTGAGCAATCTCCCCAGCCCTTTCCATACAAGTTCTTAAGTCCACTTCTGACTTAAGGAAATAATAGAATATTTCTCTCTTCTGATGTTATTATCACAATTTATTTTTCTCCTAGGAAACAAGAACATGACCTCGATTTGCAGAAATAATAATGCAGGAATCCAACATGAAAGGGGAATTTATTGCATCCCACTGGAGAAATTTGCTCCTGGGAGCCAGCCTTTTGAATGACGTGAGCCGTACGTGTCCTGACGGCCACTTCCGACGGTGGCTTTCATAGTGTAACAGCGGAAATAAATGTGAAATAGCTCAGAAAACAGACTAATATTTTGGACAAGAGATTGTACATTGAACTTGCAAATTTATCAACTATAAGGTCAAGGGAGGGCCTAAGGGTGCAGCCCAGTGGGAGAGTACTTGCCTTCCAACCCTAGCACCGCAAAATAGTTAACAAATTAAAAGACAAAGGCAGGGGACACTGACTAAGTATAACAACAGGAAAGAAGTGGATAAGATGCCTAAAACTTGGATCATGTTTTATCAGTTGGCAAACAAATTAAAGACACTCAACTTAGCTTACGAGGTTTGTGGACATGCATTGTCTTTTGGTGTAATCCAACATTTTTTTCTTGCTTCTTGTCCAGGTGTGTCTTGCGCTTTATATATTTACAGTCATTTGCCATAGAAGTCCCAGAAAGTATCTAGTGCAAAACAAAACCTCCAACAGCCCAAGTCAATTATGTTCCAGGAGTTTGACCTCCTGTAGTACATCTCACAGATGTCAAATGAATACAACCAGATGTTCACACAAGCAAAACCAATCTTCTTTACCTCTAGATTTGGCTCTGGATAAGCTTGAATAGTGGCAAGGAGTTTGAAGTCACAACCCTAATAAGAACAGAACTCCTACTGAGATCAAAGCAGCACACCAAAGACCGAGATTAGGCCCTAAATGCTTGCATCTCAGCACACCAACACAAAGTCAAATGGTGACAGAAGCCCCGTGAGTTGAGTGTGAAACCTAGGGGGAAGACAGCTGGGCAGTCCTGGTCTCCCAGGATGATGGAGAGTCACATGGGTGCCACTGACACAGTAGACATTGGGCCAATTTTAATGTTCAAGTTTTGAAGTGAAAGCACAATTTTCATGTCTGCCCAACAGGGACATGTGCCAAAGATTTGATTAAATTCATGAAAAGTGTTGGAGCTCACGTCTCAGTGTCCCGCCAGAGCTTCCTGTGGTCATAGGAAAGGGCTTTTTCAGAGGTGGCTGGATCTAGAGGGTGTGATGCTGGGATAGGATTGTGAGTGTCAGTGCTACCAGATCTAAGGGCAGGTAGCTTGGACGAGGGATGAGGGGCAGAAAGTGCTTGCTTATTTTTGCTGTCTTCTGCCTGACATGAACTGTTTGTCCTCTGCAAGTCTCTTTTGTTATGCTTTAGATGGAGCCCGCCAACTATGAACTGAAACTTCTACAAACCGTGAACTGAATAAATCTTTCCTCCTTTCATCTTGTGTGCCAGGTGCTTTGTCCCAGAAAAGAGAGGAGTAACTAAGACAAAAAAAAAGGATGCAATATGCAACATTTGTGTAAAAGGAGAAATCCAGTAGAAGACAGACAGACATACAGACAGACACTGTGATTTGATAGATGTGTGGATGAGTGGATGCATGGGTGGATAAGAAAGAAAGAAAGAAAGAGAGAGAGAGAGACAGAGAAAGAGAGAGAAAGGAAAGAAGGCCAACCAAATAGCTCAGCAGATTGAAGCACCTACAAGCAGGAACAAGAAACAGGGGTCAAATCCCTGGGCCCACCCTGCAGGCCCAACCTCAGGGGCGCACTGAGACACTGATTACAGATGGCACACACCTGTAATCCCAGCTCTTGTGAGGCTGTAAACAGGCGAATCACTACAAGTCGATCTAATAGTGAGACCCTGAACACCCTGTAGACCCTTCCCTAAAATACAAAAAAAAAAAAAAAAAAAAAGGAGTACAGAAAGAAGAAATTAAAAACCAAGTTGAGAAAATAAAAGGTAAAGATGAAAGATGGCAGGTGATAAAAAGATACATATTAGATGCATTAATAGATGACAGAAAAGACACACACTGATAGGAGATAGATAGGGGCAGGCACTGCACTAGATTATTATGAATAGGTGCCAAATGGCCTATTCACAGAGGTAGTATCACCTGCATTTTCACTGGACAAACTTTGATGGAGAAATCGAACAGACAGATGACTGAGACAGATAAACAGTTACTAACAGAGAAAGAAACAGAGATATCTCATGATAGTCACTGGGATAGAAGATAGAAAGATGGACAGACAGACTAGCACAAATTCATTGTCTCAGATACTCCACAGCCCAAAGGAGCTCCTGGCACCCCTGCCATTGATATATATTCTAGGCAGCAGAAAGGGAAAATAAAAGCAAATGAAATAAGTTGTCTAACTAGCTCTTTTTCTTTTAAAGGGGCATCTTAAACACCCTTCGCAATAATTCCATGTTGCATTCAGCTAGAAATTGGTTTTAAGGCCACGTTTTGCAGCAAGGGAACTTGTGGAAACATGGATGGGTCCCGGTTATCGTCTGCGTCTAGCCATCATGAGGTGGTTTCTAGAATTTGTGATTAATTCATGAGCTAATTCTGGGATTATGGACGTGAGTGCTGCTGGGATTATGGGTGTGAGTGCTCTAGCTGGCCTAGGGCAGACAGCCTGAATACAATATAAGAGAGACCGAGAGCGGCTCTGCCTCTGCCTCTGTCACCACTGCTGCTCCTCTTCCCTTTTTGATCTTGTTGTTTTGCCGTTTTCTTCCACCATGAGCTGCTGCGTTTTCTTCCACCATGAGCTGCTGCGTTTTCCACCACCATGAGCTGCTGCCCTCTGCGGTGTACCACGATGCGTTAGAGCCAGCAGAGTGTGGACTGAAACCTTCACAAACTGAGCTAAGTAAACCCTTCCGCCCTTAATTCTGGGTGTCAGGCATTTTGTCCAAGGTATGAGAGAAAATTAACTGAGACAATAACTCAATGTAGCAATACCCTCAGGTGAGGAATTGGGCTTTAGTTAGTAGTTTAGTTAGGTTTAGCCTATAGGGAAGAGACTGGATTCAGAGGCTAAGGGCAATCTGTCACACCTATGACAGAAGGCATCTGACGAGGCAGGAAATCCTATATGGAGTGGGCCCCTAAAAACTCTGAGGGTGTGGTACAGATTCCATTGTGTGGGATGCAGCCTGGGAAAAAGAGCAGATCTCCCAATGATAACTCACATAGATAGCAAACGAACTCTACTTTGCTGGCTTTTCACCTCAACATTGCCAACCATTAGAGAAATGTAGACTAAAAGAACCCTGAGATTCTATCTCACACCAGAAAGAAGAGCAAGTGTCAAGAAATCAAGTAAAAGCAATTGCCAGAGAGGCTGCGGCGGAGGGCTTTCTACATTGTTGCTGTTGGTGTGAAGGTGTGCTGCCACTGCAGAAATCAGCAAGGAGATTCTTCAAAAACCTAAGAACAAAGTCCACTGGACCCAGCCAGGTCCCATGGAGGTGTCCTCTCAAAGGCGTGAAAGCCACCACTGCGGTCATCCAAGCACTCGTGTGTATACATCAGCACAACGCATGGGAGCATGCATGACCAGGAACACATGAACGGAGGATGGCAACGTGGTGTTCCCATCCAGTGGAGCACTATACTGCCGTGACGTAAGATGAACTCCAGTCATTTGTAGGAAATCGGATGCAACTGAAATCGTGTTAGATGAACCGAAACCTCAAGACACACAAGCCGAAATAGTACATGGTTTCTCTTATATAAGAAAGCTCAGAGGACTAAAGCTCCCGCTTAGGCAGGCGAAAGGGACCAGGGCTCCCACCCCCAGCGTGCAATGCCAGCCCCATCCCCGGGGGCATGCTGCGACGGCATGAGACTGGACGTGGTGCTGTGCACCTGTAACCCCCGCGCTTGGGAGGCTGAACACAGGCGGATCGCGGATCACTACGAGTCTGATCTACATAGTGAGACGCTGTCGACCCTGTGCTAAATACATAAAAATTAAAAAAAAAAAAAACAACTAACTATAAATGAAGAGAAAAATAAAAGAGACAAAACAGAAGTAGGTCTTTCAATGGAAAAGGGATAAAGGGAATGGAGGGAGAGCGGATGGTGTGAACGAAGGGATTCGGATGTGTAACACGCATGCACCAGATCACACAGGAAATGCAAGCATTATATGCAACAAATATCTATCAATTTTTTTTTGAAAAAAGAAAAGAAAAAAAAAAATAGTGTTCAAAGTTGCTTATCTAAGGGCCGGCCAAATAGCTCAGCAGATTAAAGCACCTGCAACAGGCACAGGGACCGGGGGTTAGATCCCTGGGGCCTGCCATGCCAGCCCCGCCCCACGGCACACTGAGATGGAGATTGAGACTGGGCGTGGAGGCGCACGCCTGTAATCCCAGCTCTTGGGAGGATGTAAACAGGCAGATCGCTACTAGTCCAGTCTAGATGTGAGACCCTGAGCATCCTGTAGACCCTTCCCTAAAATACAATAAGTAAATAAAAAAATACAAGGCTGTTTATCCATAGGTGACATCCTGTTAGGAACAACGACTCAAGCCTTAGCGTGTTCCACCTGACTTTTTACTCAGAGATTGCAGGACTCTCTGCAAATATGACCACGCCTCAATTTCCCTCTCTGTGGAATCAAATTACCATTCCTCATATACCCCTCATTGATCTAAGAAATAAGAGGAAACACTTACCCAGGGCTACGTAAGCCCCAGTGAGACACACACACACACACACACACACACACACACACACACACACACTACCATTTTCTACACCTGTATCCAGTTGCAATGGTTTTCAAAGGAGAAAACTTCATTAACATATAAGTTGCCTATGCAAAGGTCCCCAAGGACCCCCGAGAAAACACAACTCTTAAATTTGTGTCAGCCTTATAATGTATTGCAAACTTTATGACAGAGTGAGCCGTGACTTGTGGATCGATGGTTGATTTCAAGCAAAGCAGAATTGATTGCTTCTCTTATGAAATTCGAAGGCTCAGTTCGGCTTTCATCAATTCATCATAATCTATGATCTCAGGCTTGCAATTTTCTTTCATCGTGATGTTTAAAATAACACAAATGAACCTCTTTTTTCATATTACTTTCAAACCTATAAAAAATAATTAATTTCTTGGCATGCTAAGAAGAAAATCGGTCTAAAGCAAAACAATACTGATACAACAAAGTATTACACATGTTAATACCCAGTTATACAAATGGAACCAAAATAATGCAATGCTCATGAAATTTGCTCAACCTCATGCAGTGTGACGTATGTATGTAATATGTATATACATTTAAAAATATTATGTATATGTGTGTGTGCGTGTGAAAAATATGTATTTCCAAACTTCATCTGACATAGTTTATCCACAATTTGAGTTGAAGAACAATTCGTATATTAGCTATTAGAAAATGTCTTGTCAAAGCAAATGTTTAACCTTTTATACAAACAAGTAAATGCACCAGGAACCAGGAATTTAAGACTCATAAGATAGAAAACTGGATAGGAATGCGGTGCTGTAGTTACAGTACCTGTCAAGCATGTGAGTCCGGGGGTTCAACACCCAGCACTGCAAGAAAGACTAAATTCATGTTCACCAAATTATTTCACTTTTACTCATGAATACCTTTCAGTTTTCTTTTCTTAATTAAAAAAAATATTTTATTCAATTATTACTTTGGTACAGGGTCCCACTGTACAGCTCAGACTCGAAGTGATCCTCCTGTCTCAGCCTCCCCAGTGCTGGGATTACAGGCTTGCACCCCCTAGCTCAGTTTCAGGGTCCTGCTTGGTCCTGGACCAGCACGGTATACATTACTGGGGATCAAACTCAGGTCCTTGCACTTGTCAAGCAGCTACTTAGATACCATGCTGTCTTTCCAGTGCCTGTTCAGTTTTTAAATAACATTCATGGGGCTGGGGAGATGGCTCAGTGGAATAAACGCTTCCCTGGCAAGCACAAAGGCCTGAGTTCAATCCCAGGTTCTGTCAAATTAAAAAAAAATGAAAGAAAAAACATATCAACTTCAATTTTTGGGGCCAGGGAGATGCCTCAGTGGAATAAGTGCTTCCCTGGCAAGCACAAAGGCCTGAGTTCAATCCCAGGTTCTGCCAAAAAATTAAATAAATAAACTAAATAAATAACATTCACATTAATTAAATGGCATAATGTAGACATAATTGTACGAATGCATTATAAGCAAGAGTTTTGGTTGAGGAATATTATTCTAGAATCATTTACTTTGAGATAATGCATCTAAAAGCAATGACATTCTTCAAAATATAATTCAGTAGTAGACACTGTGTTTTTCAGATGGAGTTTTGCCTCTGAAATGATGTTCACCTTTAGCCCTAATAGTAATATCTATGAAACAGTTTTGTAAATACAGCTATGACCCTAAAATTGCTCTAGCTTTTTTTTAGGATGTTTTGTAAACTTTATTCATGGATAGAATTCATTTTTCACTAGATAAAGTACAACCTTATCAGTGTGTATGTGTGTTCGTGTGTGTGTGTGTGTGTGTGTGTGTGTGTGAGAGAGAGAGAGAGAGAGAGAGAGAGAGAGAGAGAGAGAGAGAGAAACTGTGATGTTTTGGGACTGTGTAAGAAATTCACTTTAGCAAGAGTGCATATAATTATAAACCTTAGAGTCCATGTATCTGCATAGGGAGGAATCCTCAGAAATACAAAAGAAACTGATTAAAGAATAAAGATACTTAGCAACCAATTCCTGTGAGTCAAGCAAACAACACACAAAACAATGTAGGTATAAGTACAATCCTTTAAATAGTCTAGTGTAGCTGGAAGGAATTTCTCTTAAAAATTATAAAGAGAAAATGAGCTGTCTCAGAAGTATGCATACTTGTATCTTAATTACGGTGCAGTAATCTATATAACTGATAAAACATGATACAATTATATATATATATGCATTATTCCAATATGTATTTTGTTCTCTGTCCTCTGTCTTTCTCTCCTTCTGTGTCTGTCTCTTTGTTTCTGTCTGTGTGCTTCTGTCTCTCTCTGCCTGTTTGTCTCTCTCTCTGTGTATGTGTGCCTCTCTCTCTCTCTCTCTCTCTCTTCCTCTCTGCCTCTCTTTCTCTTCTTTCAGGCAGGATTTCTCTATGTAGTTCAGGTTGGCCTTGAACTCACCACGTAACCCAGGCCAGCCTCTAGCTAACAGTGATCTCCCTGCCGACAATTGCTGGGATTATCAGTGTGCACCACTATGCCCAGAGTGTTCTCTTGATACTGTTCTACAATTAAATAAAATACAATCACTAGCAGAAATGGAGTGTGTCAATTGTCTCTACCATCTTTGCAACTTCCTATGAACCTATACTCAAAAATTTATAGTTTTAACCATTTTAATAGGTAGTTGTAGAGGGCGTACCTTCGAACACTGCTTGTGATTCTGGCACCAAACCAGGGACCCATTGTTCTGCAAAAAAAAGAGACATCAATCCATGAAATAATTCTCTAGTTGAAAACCACGCGTGCGCACACACGTATGTGCATAATGGTTTAACACATTTGCATAACAAAAGACTATCTTGCAAGGCTGGTGTATTTCTCTGCAAGATAGGAAACATTTCTAATGGAAAGCCTGCTTCGTCATTGAGCTTATGACAGAAAGAAACATATAAAATTTTAAGACAGATTCCATGCCATAAAAAGAGGGACTGAGCCACATGCAGTGTGCTCAGCAATGAAAGACAGATCTGCAGGAAAATGAACTCCAGAAACGGATTCCACGGTAAGCAGACTGGGTGAGTTTACGAGCTGAGCATCTTAGAAGCTTTGATCTCACCCAGTTTACAACAATAAGAGTCTGAGGTTAGGTGTCAGACCCCAAGCGACAGGCCTTGTCCTTTTCATTTACTGAGGTGTGTAAATCTCACGGTCCATTTAACCAACATGCAAATATGCATTAACAGCAGTATGCCATGCACCTGGACATTGAGATGACCAAAAGAAACTCGGGTTACGCCTCACTACAGGAAAATGTTGTGAGCAGCGTCAATGTGTGATTTTGACATCATATGAATAGTGAACAGGGTACTGCTGCTGTGCACAAAAACCAGTGGGCAATGGTTTTACCTTCACTCAAGCACGAGGAAAGCGATTTGTTGACCTGAACATGAGAATCTCTATTGGGAGCAAGCATGTTCACCCACATATGATTTGGGACACAAGGCTTCCTTTGGTTGTGACATTTGAAGCCAGATTGTACTAGCTGAGGGGGGGGGGGAGCTCAGGAAACGTGGTAGTAACCATACCCAACACAGATGATGCATCTTCAGACCCTAAGCTGTCTGAAGTTTCAAGGTCAGAGAAGAGAAAAGCTGGCCTGTTTTTCTGTTACAGTCTCTAAATTTTTATAAGCAGGTTTGTTGTGGTAGAACTCAAATATCATAAAATCCACTCATTGAAACCATATTAACTCAATGATGTTAGTATATGCATGAGGTCGTGAAACCAGCACCACTATCTAATGCTAGAGCGCTTCCATCAGACCAGAAAGAAAGCTGTACCATTCACAACCACTCTCCATTTCTCTCCTCCCCATCGCGGGAAGCCAGCAAGCTGTCTCTATGGTTTATGTATTCTGAACATCTCACATAAATGGAGTTATGCAACATGTCATCTTTTCTTCTGGCTTCTTTCAATGAAAACAGTGCTTTTTCAGGATGCTAAATGGGGTAGCAGTTTGTTTCCTCCATATTTAATAAATATTTGTTCAGATGATCAGATTCCTTTGTAGGCAAGAACTCAATGTTGCTCTCTCTCTCAGCAATGTATCTTCATATATTCTTTGCTTAATATTATAAGTTCAGTTATAGGATTCCCAGTGTTTCTAAACAAATCTCATTTGTGTAAGATTAGAAACCTTTCTCATATAGCTCAACACTGTTGACACAAAAGATCTGAGTCCTATAAAGATTCTTTAGCTCTTCAGCCTCTCTGCCTGCCTGCCTCTCTCTCTCTCACACACACACACATTTTCAGCTTCAACTCCTAATAATTCATACAAACCTATTTTAGGCAAAATAGATTTGACTTACTTGTTACATAGTTCCACACACCCTCAAAAAGTCCCTTTATCTGTTGATCTGTTTGTCTGTAAGTCTATTCAGTGGTTCAGACAAATGAGGACTGAATTTGGCATGGTATAGGAAGTATGATTTTTGCAAGTGTTTTGACCCAGGAAATGATTTGAGTGAGAAGAGGCCAGAGCTGGACACAGGGTGGCCATGGCTTCATTACTACGAAGTGGATGTTAGCACCCACTAGAAAGAAAGCTCCAAGGAATGGTCATAAGTGCAGTGGGGAGCACCACAAGCAGGGTTGGATTAGAGTTCAATAGGCAGAAGCTCAGAGCAAATGGAGCTCCTGCCAAATATTCCAACACTACACCAGAGGCCTCAACTTGTACTTTATTATTATTATTACTATTATTGCTATTACTTGTATTTTTTAGGGAAGGCTCTACAGGGTGGTCAGGGTCTCACTACTATGGGGACAGCCACCCGATGCCCACATTCAGTACATCACCCAGGGAGAGTCTGTGAGATTTGTTTACTTTTTATTGTGCTTTACTTTTTATTTTGATTTTATTTTATGGCGATTATTGTAATATATCTTCATTGCGATTTTTTCCATTATCAAATACAAGATTTAAAGCACAGAAAAGTAGAAAAGCATGTTGAAACTGACCACTTAAGAGTCACTGTTCATGTCTTCGTGTTCTTCATGTACTGATTGATTGGATAAAAGTAAGAGTTGACAGCAGATTAAAACACTGCCAAGTGGGTGCAAGGGCTGGGGGTTCAATCCTCGCTGGCCATGATGGTGTGCACCTCTAATCCCAGCTCTTAGGAGACTGTGAACAGGTGGATCACTACGAGTTCAAGCTAGTAGTGAGACCCTGACCACCCTGCACAGCCTCCCCTAAAAAATACGAATAGCAATAATAGTAATAATAATAATAAAGTAGAAGTTGAGGCCTCTGGTGTAGTGTTGGAATATTTGGCAGGAGCTCCACTCAGGGTAAACGGGAGACCCACAGTGTGTTTGATGAGCCACACACACACACACACACACACACACACACACACACACACACAGAGTACATATGACAACCTAGCACTTGCACTGAAATTATGCGCTGGCAAAATAGTGTTGGTGTGGCAATACGCCTTTGACATTTGATGTATCCATTAACTTTTTATTTATGTATGTATTTATTTAGGGGTAGACTCTAGCTATGTTAAGACTTTGCGGAGGTCAATGGGGGCTCCTCCAACACACTGTGGGTCTCCCCTGTTTACGCCGAGTGGAGCTGGCTCCTGCGAGGTATTCCAAGAGCCACATCCATGGGAGCAGACCCTAGCCCCAATCTAAGCTGGGCTCATTGCTTGGGAGTAGAAGCAGAAATGTTCCACCCAGAGACTCAGGGTTAGTGTGAGCAAACTCCCACTGATCTTTTCCACCAGCCATGCCTGCAGACCGTAGGCCAGTGGGTCCTGCACCCTGTGCTAAAGACTTCCATATGGGTTCATATTCTATTTCCTTCCCTTCTGCCTTTTCCTTTCCTGAGATGGCGGACCTGATCTCACCTGTAGAAGACTCCATCTCTCTAAGTGGGCTGTCAGCAAGACCTACACTTGTCGCACTGTTCTGGGGAAATTTTGCATAGGCTCTGCTGCCCTCTGAGAGATATTGTTCTATCTAAGCCTTAGATTCCATCCCCAGCTAGAATGTCCTAGAGATGGGGCTTCTTGGTGTTATTATTATATTGCAACACAGCAATTCTTAGAGATCACATGAACCTGAGGCCACCCAAGTGTAGGTGGGCAGGGCTGGCCATGCAGCTCACAGGCAGAGCTTCTGTTTAGCATGCAAGAGGGCCTGGGATCTTACAACTACTTTTACTAAACAATGGTGATTCTTCAGCTGGGTGAATAATTTTAGTTAAAACTGGAAAGTTTCATTTTATATCTATTCATTTTTATTTATTTATTTGATACCGGGTTTTGATACACAACCCAGACTCATAGTGACCTATCCTGCTGCCTCAGCCTCCCCAGAATTGGGATTATAGGCCTGTACTACTAGCCAAGTGTACGTGGCGGGTACAAAGCCCAGCATGGCATGTGGCATTCGGCATTCCATGGCCAGCATGTCACGCAGTACAGGGGATCAAATTCAGGTCCTTAGGCTTGCAAAGCAGGCTTAGACAACTGAGCTGTCTCTCTAGCCCTTGTCTCTATTTATTATATTAAAATTTGGCTCAGATGGCCACACCACTCTGCATACAGGCAAGGTAATCACTTAGGGAACATCAGCCTAAAAGCAGGCAGTATGAGGCTAATTAACCTTAAATTTATACAACTTATCTCATGTAATTTCTTTTTGTGTGTGTGTGTGTGTGGTACAAACAGGGATTGAACTCAGACCCTTGCACTTGCCAGGGAAGCACTTATTCTACTGAGCCATCTCCCCAGTCCCCCCATCTCATGTAATTTCAAGACTGAGAACATGAAGAAAAGAGATTGGGGGGGTCAGTCAGGTAGC
The DNA here is from genome assembly GCA_004027165.1 of Ctenomys sociabilis. NCBI lineage: Eukaryota > Metazoa > Chordata > Mammalia > Rodentia > Ctenomyidae > Ctenomys > Ctenomys sociabilis. The sequence continues at coordinate 22,038 of PVKA01032617.1, forward strand.
ACTGGATACCCAGAAGTCTTGATTCACTCTTCGTTGGACTCCAGCAGAGCCTTCATAAGACTGGAGCTTTCCCAAGCAGAGACAGTGCCCTCATTATGATCAGAGAGTCCCTGCCAGCAGTAAGGACTTCTCCAAAGCCATCTTCCAAAATCAGACTTGGGATATCTGCCCAGCAGACTCTGCCCCATGAGACTGCAAGGACCTCCCCTGGGCCAAGATGAGCTTTATCCTCATTAGTGGTCCTGCCTCGGACAACTTTACAATCCATGTTGATGAAGCAGCAGATCAGATTGATGAGATACAGAAGAGGAAAAAAAAAAAAAACAGAGCTGATACATGGGTAGAAAGCAGATTATAGAGGATTTCGACTTACCTCTAAAAATACTTGCTTCATTAAGTAAATGTCAGCATTAACTGAAAAAGCAGAATAAAAGTTCCTGTACATGGTGTACCTTAATTAATGTCTCCTGTCCCCTTTGATTGAAGAATGGCAAAATTTCAGCAAAACAACTCCTCAAAAATCACCTCCACTTTCTGGCCTTTGCTTTCCAAGTGCAAACCTTCTGGCCTGGTCTACACTGGTTGTGTTCCCTTCCCAAAGCCCCGTATTTCACACTCTGTGGGCTCACACATCCCCAACAACAGCACCCACAGCAATATCCACTAAGGAAGACCGGTAGCCACAGCGCCAGTCTGTTGACGTGCTTAACTTTTATTGAGAATTCTTACCACTACGCTATCTCAATCAAGGCATTTCAAATTAAGTAAGACTTTCCATTAATCACAAAATGAAAAGCTCTGTCACTGCCAATAAATATTTGGGGCAATTGGAAGCCAACATAAAATATTATGATTAGGATTTTTGTTTTTTACTAGTAAAGGTATTGTGTCATGGAATGCTTAGGAAGATTAAAAAAAGCTAATCCATGTGCCCAGCATTTTAACAAAAAGGGTCGACACAAGGTTAGATGTACAAAAAGGAACAATAGTCCATTGTGATGGCCACTGTTGGTTTTGTTATTTTCCATTATCATTAATCTTAGGAGTGATCCCAACCTGGAAATCTCCCTGCTCTAATGGACAGCACTCACCCTAGAGGAGATGAACTGGTCTTGTTAGAATGAGATTTGGAAGTGTATTTATCTATTTGCAGTGCTGGGGATGCGGTGCAGGGCCCGGCCAGGGAAGCTGGTGTGGACTCCTGATATGGACCCCCAAGAAGAAGTGCTTGGGGGTGCCTCCCAGGTTTCTCTCCCAGGGTGCTAGCGTACTTGTCAATACGATGAATGGGCGATGATACAACACACTGCTCCCATTCCCTGGGATTGGTCATCCACAGGGTAAACAGCTTACATTTTTGCCCCTAGAGAATTTACCATTTTATTGTCAATTACAGCATCTACCAGAACCCATCACTTTGAGCAACGTTTGCCTATTTCAGAACTTCCTCCGTGTGATATTTGTCTTTTCAATATATTTCATGGAGATTTTATTATGGAAACATTTCCTACATACACATCCGTCATACATGAAGATGTAGAGTTTCCCCAGAAAGGTGTCTCCCCTTCCTTTATATATTGTGCACTTCTTGATTTTATTTTTAACAAGGGACCCTGCCAAGATTCAGCAGCTGCTCTGCACTTCCATGGCCATCCATCCACGTTGAAAAGGCCACTTAGCTCTGCAAAGGACGTCGAAAAGCCATGCCTTATTAATGCCACCAGAGAGGGTGGTAAACCCCCTCCTCTACCCTGCCGCTTTGCTCCAGCGGGGTGCGTGTATTGGTGGCACTGTCACCACCTACCTACATGTTGGTTACCTGTACTGCTTTTTGAACAGAAGAGTAATGGAAAATTCCAGGAACCCCACGCCTTTCAACACCCCACCCCGGGGGGAGTACTTCCACAGATTATAATAGCCTTCGCCAGCTAAGCCATTTGATGACAAAAACTAAAGTTGAGCATTTGCAATAAAGTCTGATCCTGGCTTAAGGCCAGCAAAGATAAAGCCTCGAAATACCTTGGGCTAGAAAGAGGTTTGTCTCTAGAGCGATTAGTGCAACCTGCAGGTAAGATCAGACAGCAGGGACGTTCATAATTATAGAAAGATTACATCCTGCTTTTTATTGCTCTAACGAGACCAAGCATGAATATACATGGAGCCAACTTTCAAAGAGTTTATATAAGTTTAGTCAAATGTGCCCAGCCATGATGCCTCTGACATGTTCAGTCTCTGCATCTCTTAGCCTTTTGATTTTTTCCTAAAAGACAAATAATGCTTCAAAAGCTTCAAGGAAAAAAAAAACCATCAGTCACTCAAAGACAACCCACATAGGAAGGCTACAGATAAATGAAAACCAATTATTTAGATCCCAACATTTGAAAGGAAAATCAAAAAAGATCTTATGCATCTGCTTTAATATAACCAGGTGTTGGTATGAAGCGGCCAGTATCAGCCTGCACTTATAGAAACAGAGGATTACAATACTGTTCAAGAAGAGCATAGAGTATTTGAAACAAACAGCCTAGGAAAAAAAAACACAGCAGACCTTAACTCTGCCACTCAAGTTAAAAGAAGTGCACATCATTGCCTACGATCAAAAAATGGTATTTTAAGAAAAAAAAGAAATATTATTACCGTTAAAGACACCTTGCCGTTGACCTCTCTCAAGTACTCCCGCTTGCTTTTGACAAATGGAGCACCTTGGTTTTGCCTCTTCGCGCAGTTTTGCATTCCCCTCTTAGGAGTGTCTTTATTTAGTGGCACTGCCACAGCTGCCCCAGCGGCCGGAGTGAATTTCAAAGGTTGGCCTTTCGTGGTCATTTTGACTTTGGGGAAGAGGCAGAGGTCATGTTGTGCCACAAGGTGGAGAATAAAGTTGATGGAGATAGGAGCACACTGCGCCCCGCTTTTCCTGGGATCTCACTGCAATGCACAGCACTGACTGGATGTTTACTCATATTTAACTCTAAGATTCTCAGGAAGGAGGACTCAAAAGTACTTCACAAAGTTGCAAAAAAAAAAAAAAAAATTCAA